>JAVJIF010010103.1:0-102650 GCA_038442645.1 Agave tequilana | reverse complement strand
AAAAATCAACACATATTACAAAATATTTGAACTATTTTTGTGATATAGAAATTCGGCTTAAACACAAAATCGTATATTCCGAAAACCAAACTTTGAAATGGAATCCGATTTTTCCAAACTTGTATAAATACAAAAACATGATATTAAACATATTTGAAGCAAATGTGTATGGATAAAATCCAATACACATGTAAGTGATATAGCTATGTTTTGGACATGAAATCCAAAATAAGTTTTGTTAATTATAAAAAATAAGTTTTGTTAATTATAAAACTCTAAACACATGAAATAGAACATCAAAATAAGTTTTTCCAAATATATGAAGCACAGATGTACATAGATGAAATCCAATATACATTAAACCATGTAAAATTGTTTTGATTCTATCTATCCATAAAAATCATATATGTATATTCAAAATCCAAGATCAGTTAAACCGAAAACCAAACTTATTGAATTTGTGTGTATGTGAACTTGAGCATATCAACATTAGTCTATCTTTACACAAGATCTAAATACAACTAAAATAAACACAAACTGAAGTTTTCTTGTAGAACTTCTTCTTCAAGCCGACTTGATCCAAACATGATCTAACGAGCTTGACTCCATCCGAGTGCTGGATGCAATCTTGACGCGCGAGCTATTGAATCTACATGTGTTAGCTCCAAAACTCCTTTGTTGAAGCTAAGCACCTACTAAGATCTTGATCAATAACTTAAACAATATAACACAAGATCATTAGTACTATAACTACATGAGTTAATCATCATCAAAACTAGAGTGATGGGCCTTTGGACCAACATTCATCCCCAATGGAAGGAGAACACACTCCAACCATTATCCGATTGATTCTATTAAGGAATCTTGCCTTAATTCAGCTCAAAATTCACTGTTTAATTCTTCGTTTTCTCACCACTAATAACATCTAAACTGCGCTATTAACAAAAACACTCCCTGACTTAGTGGTTAGGGTTAAGAATTAATTTTTATTTTCAATCTACCATTCTCTCTTTTTCTCTTTTCCTGCTTTGTCTCTCTCTCTTTTCTTGAACCCCTCTCTCCCTCCTCTTAATTTCTCACTATTTTCTTTCTATATCTCTTCCTCTTTTTCTCCCTTTCCCTCCATCTTTTTGTTGCGGAATTGATATGTTCTAATACTAATTGTTGTCACAACTGACGCTCTTGCACCAATCGTTACTCCCGGGATCAATGTTTGCGTAACTTAATAATATGATAATACTTGCAAAAGGAAAACTATTGTAAAGCAAACTATCAATACCTAGACAAAAGAGTAATAACAACAATACCAAGAGGACTTACATGGTTTGACCCAAACTTGGCCTACATCCACGTAGAGAAAACTTAAGAGAGATTTTTTTAATAAACTTGACACTAAGAGATCTAACATTTCTCTTTATCTCACAAGAGTATTCACCTTCCCCTTAAATTTAGACCTACATTACAAGAGTATACTCTCTCTATGCACCTTCACCTTGATCCTCTCTTTCTTGGCTTCATTGGTGTTTTCCACACAAATAGGGTTACAATCTTTATTTATAGAATTTTACAATTCAACTCCTTTTTGGACTATGAGATGATCTTGGTCATTAGATACTTGAAGAATCTTGGTCAATCACATTAGGAGTTGATCTTCTTGATCTGGAAGAATTCTAGACCATTCAATTTTAGAAACAAATATTCATTGAGTAGAATCCAAATCCAATTCGTACTCCTTCAGAAAAGAAAACTCACAAGCGCCTAAAAAGAAAACTGCTCCACTTTGATTTGCTTCTTCTGCTTCAAGGCATCATCTTCTCCAACTCAATTGAATTTTCTTGGACCATCATCTTCTCTTGAAAACAAGGCAAGATTCTAAAATGTCTATCCTTGACTTGTTTTTTAAGATTTTAGCAAAACACCTTGAGATTTTGGATTACTATCTTAATTCTTTCTTTACTTGTAACCGTACTGAAGTCTTTAACTCTTGCTCACTCTCCCCGGGACCTTTGACTGATTTACCGTCATGGCTTGGCCCATCTCTGGCTTTGCCTGAATGCACCCTTTCTCCTTCTCGCAATACTTTAGCCCGTTTCACGTCCCATTGCAGTCTTTCTTAAAGCTTCACCTCGCAATGAGCTCTCTTTTAAGCTTATTCCTAATGTTTCACCTCGAACTGAGTTTTCTTCCTTCAATTTGTATAGCCCTTCACAATTCTCTCCTTTTAGGATTACCCGGTCTCGTAGCTAACTGTGATGACATCTTATTGCACCTGGATCCGACATCCTTCTTCGTCGAGTACCCTTATGGATATTAGATTGTACTAAAATATACCGGATTGCCTCCAGAGCATGCCTCATCTCATCTCTTTCTGCATTCTTGATTATCCCAGTGCCAATGACCTTACAAGCCGAGCCATCTACCATCTTAACAATCCATTTCTCTTTTGCAACCAAGAAGTTGAATAGCTCTTTTTTGGAACATACATGAACTGTACTATCCAAATTAAATATCCTGCATTTACCTTAAGAAGTGTTATCATAGAAATCCATTAACACATTAGCGTCAAAGACACCCTCTGCTATGTTTGTCTCGCAACTTGGCCCTTATTCTTCAACCACTCTTGTCGATACTTGCAGTCATTCTTTCAATGACCTTCCCTGCGACAAAAGTGATACGCATTTGATGAGTCCTGACTTTTCTTTCCTTCTCCTCTTCCTTTCCTTCTTATGACCACCAAACTCGATCTTTCTTACTCTCTTGACTTGACATTTTCTTGAGCTTATTAGATTAGAGAGTTAACATGACCTCCTCCAAGATGAGGGTTTTGTTACCATAGAGCATGGTAGTGATGTGATTGTATGACTGTGGAAGCGAATTAAGAAGTATCAATATTTTGTCCTTCTCATCAATATTAACATCATTAGCTAGAAACTCAGTAATGACCTTTTTGAAGAAGTTTAAATGCTCTAACATTGTTGTCTCTTCCTACATGCATAGCCCATATAGTTATTCTTGATATACAACTTATTGGAGAGGCTTTTTGTCATATACAACATCTCTAATCTTGACCACAATTTTGTAGTTATTTCTTCATCCATCACGTTGTATATAACATTGTCTGCGAGACATAATTGGATTATGCTTCCGCCTTTAAATCCATCTTCTCCTAATTCTCATCTGACTTACTTGCAGGTTTTTCTGACTTTTCCTATAAAGTCTTGTGAAGACGCTATTGCACCAGTAATGCCTTCACTCTCTTTTTGCCACAAATCAAAATTTTTCTTGCCATTGAACTTCTCGACCTTGAACTTTGTCGTAGAACTTCCTATCTTTGACATAACATTTTTTTTTGCCAAACTTTAGCTCTTATACTAATTGTGTCAAAATTGATATACTCTAATACCACTTGTTATCACAAATGACACTCTTGGAAGGAGTCTTGGCCTACATCATTTCTACATTGTTTCCATCGACTATGCTCTCACCTTCATATTCTTGAGGTTACGAGATTACTGCTGCTTTCTACATCATTTCCAAAATGTTATTGCACAGAAGCTATTTTAAGTGCAACTCTGCTCATCAATATCACTCCATCCTTCGTAGTTACTGCTCTTTCTCCATACACTGTCTCCATGGTCATTCTTTTGATTACTCCCTTCTTCGTACTTTTGAAAGTCTGTTTTGTTCTTCTCTCTTCTCAAAAACGGGATAAATTGTCCTCTCTTCTCAAGGCGTCTCTTGGGAGAGATTTCCCAGAGCAAACGGGAACAGATTCTGGCGATCTCTCTGCTTCTGAAACTCAAGAATGAAGATAGACATGGAATCTAAAAAGAAAACATCCATAGTCTGCAAGTCCTTCAAAACTAGTAAATATATTTTTTTTGGATATAGCTCCGCTCATAAAGGATATCAGTGTTTTGACCTCATTACCAAACGTCTTCGCATTGCCTGACATGTGTATTTTTTGAAAAAAAAATTCCCTAGTATCATTCTTCTTCCAAAGAGGATCTGTCATTTTTAACACTAGCACATCTGCGGAGTCTTTCACTAAATCTGTTCATGTATACACACCTTCTCCACCCACTTATACACCGTCTGTGTAATATCCCCTAGTTTATAATATCGTGTAAGTATTTAAACAATTTATTTGAAATTATTTATTAATATCTAATTATCATTATTATTGTTAGAGTTATTATTATTATTAATGTTGTTATTATTATTATTTATTTTCCTAGGCCCATTTAACCAAGCCCATATTCCCTTTTATTTTCTCTTATTTTTAGTATAGCCCATTCCCTTCTTCCATCATTTTATTTCCCTTTTATTTTTTCCTTTTCATTTCTTTCCTAGCCCAACCTGAGGCCCAACACTAACCCTATATAAATCCTAATCTTAACCTAACCTAAAACCTAATCTCTATTTCTTCTCCCAATCCAGCCGCCTACATCCCACGCATCCCCGGCCCCCTCCACCTCATTTTGCTGCCACTTCCCTGTGCACTCAAACCGCACCTCATCCAAGCCTGGGTGATTATCTTTCTCCCCATCATTTTCATATGTTAGATTATTTTTAATTAAATAAATATGTATTGTTGAATTATGCATATGTAATTAATTGTGCATCTTGCTAAATTGGTGATCCTTTGCATCCTCCACCATTGGCCGTGAGCCTCTCTTTCTCCCAAAATGAGATGGGTCATTTTGATTATTTATAGATGTATGGGTTAATTAATTATAGGTGTGAGTGATTTTGATTGGTTGGTGTAGAAAGCATGTACTAACTATAATTTAATTAATGTGTGTTGCTATAGGTATTTGATTTGCATGTGGGTAATTCTTGTGTGCGGCAAAATCCTACTCCGAACCATTTTCGGGCTCTCCGCGGGATGCCGTTGATCGCCGTCGGCGAGCGCGAGCGCACCCCACGCCCTTCACGGCGAGTTGCTCTATCCAACGACACCCTCCGCGACCCCGGACGCCTCCGTCGGAGCCTCCATCGGTGCGCCGCAAGATGCCCCGAGGTTAGCTTTATTTACATGTATTATGGCATTTGTGTAAAATTGGGAAGTTGATAAATGTGTATGTTTGTGTGTGTGTGCGTGAGTGCCTTGGTATTTGAATGCATGTATGTTAATAATTATTTAACATGAATAAGTATTTATAGTTAATAATAGATATTTATTAATTTAGATATTTATGCATGGTATACAATTATGCATGAATTTATTCTTTAATCATTTATGTGTATATTTAGTGATTAATAAATGGGCATGTATGTATGTGCATGCTTGTTTATGTACGTGTACGCGTATATGTTCGTATGCACGTGTGGGTGTTTAGCGTGTATTATAATTATTTGTATGTATTGGTTGCGTGTTACAGCATTTTAGATTTGTTTGGTGAGATCCGGACCAGCAGCCCAGGAAGGAGAGTGGCAGCACGGCAATCCAGAACCAGCGCACATGACGGGCGAGCAGGCCGTTCTCCTGATCCACGCCAGGCCGTCGTCGGAGACCAGCACGGTGGCCTTCTCTAGCACCTTGGCCACCCTCCTATGCAGTCCAACAGCGAAGGGCGGCACCACAGCGACCGTAACGGCGACTCGTCCGGTAACGAGCAGATTTCCCAATGTGAGTGTCTCTTCCTCCTTCTCTCTTTTATTAAGTGATTGCAGCTATTATTGTATATGTTATGTAATTGTTTAGTAAAATACTTAGATTACATGTTTATGTATGGGGATCTTTAAGTATGGTAGTGGATTGTCTTTGCCCTTTATGTTACATGATGAATGCATAGAAACAGGAGATGCATATCTATGATGTTGGAATCCTTTAATTACCATATGAATGCTTAGATTTCTAGTGTAGTCATGTGTGTTGAAGAGTATGTAAGTACTGGAGAGAGTATGAGAAGAATAAGTGATGATGTATCTCTGATTTCTGTTCTGGCAGGGGAGTTAGTCGACTGGGCCCACTTGATTAGTCGACTATACTTCCCCCTAGTCGACTCGTATATAGCCTTAGTCGACTAATATGAGTCTGTCAGCTATGTATGTATAGACATCTGATAGATTGTGGACTTCACCCTTGGATTATGTATTGGTTATTGATGGATGTACATGATTCCTAGAGATGGATATTGGTGGTAATGACTTGATCAAATAGAACTAAGATGCATGTATATGTTGTGATACCGAGTATTGGGATATCATGTTTGATCTTAATAGAAGTGTGAACCCTTGAGGATTTGGAATCAGATTAAATTGTTAGAGTGAGATAGCTGAGCTTGATTATGGATATATGTTGGAATGACAATTATTATATCAAAATCATTAATGTATATTGATAATTGATGATCATATGACTGTTAGGAATGTGAGTTGAATATGATGACTCTGGATTGATCTGGGACTTATGCTTTTTACATTGAATGATGATCAGTAATTAGACATGAACTTATTAGTTGAGTATTGAGGACATATCAGATATGACTGAATTGGTTGAGTGGACTTAGACTGACCTTGAGTTAGAAGTTATCCAGAATCTATATTCCTTTTATTGGAGCCTGACTGGTATTGAGATGAGATTGATGTGGTTGACACTTGGGATCTGTTAGATGATATATGGATGATGTTGAGTGCCAAGAGTAGATAGTTTAGACCATAAGTTATTTGAGGATGATTTCCCTTACCTTGATATGATTCAGTATGTGTTGACTTGTTATTAATTTATTGGTGATGATTTAAGTGATGATTCATTTTGGTATTGATGAGGACTTGTTATGATGTTAGAGACTGGGTTACTCAGTGATATGGATTAAATTATTGTGAGAGTGAATTTAGCGATGTCGGTGATTTTATATATATTCAGAGTTTGATAGCTTTTACTATTTGATCCCTGTTATTGGTGACTTGAGGATCAGTGTCTAGACTGTTACTGTTTTTATGTTCATGTTATTGAGAGTTACTGGGAAAGTATCATTGACCGTAACCACAGTACAGTCCTATTGTTCATCGTATACACGGTTACTGTTACTGTTCACTGTTACTGATATTGTTCACCGTGTATACGATTACTGATTGACTGTTACTGTACTGTTATTGTTACTGTCACCGTATCGTCCCAGTATTCTAGATAATATTGACTTTGACTGATTTAACTGAATTGAATAAATAATAATGTAAATGGACAACTTACACTGGGATTGGGAAATTGATGGAGGAGACAGCGTCTGTATTTTGGGTGGACCTAGGATACAGGTTGCGCAGCCGACTGAGGGTTCCACTGCAGGGTTCCTGGGGGATGACTGGCATCCCATCTGTACTGTTACTGTTCCACTGTTTTCACGGTGAGATTACTGTTACTGTTACTGAGTACCTAGCGGTACGGCCTGGTTCAGCGCCAGGAAACTGAGGCCGTGGTCCCGGGTATGTACGGGACCCACCTAAAACATGGACAACGTCTCCAACCAATCAGTTTCAATAACTTAGGACCCTGATTGACACATGTAGTAGGCGTAGTATGGGATGCGTCTATTACAGGTGGCAATTGGTGTTCGCTGACATAATAAATGAAAATAAACTGTTAATGTATTGTGACTGACATTAATCACCTGATTGTACATTTATATTACTGTGATAGACATATAACTATAACCCTGACCAGACTTGGATACCAGCCTAGTGACATATGATAGGTTACCTATTGTGACAGCAGTTGCTTGCTTACTATTGATCAGTTGTTGCCTATCTTTATTCGTGTTGTTATTATGTTTATTACAGTTCTTTTATTATCTGTTATATGGTCTCTTTTATCTTCAGTTGCTCTTATTACTAATTATGCACATTGTTTCTTCTGCACGAGCTGTTTCCCCTTTACACACACACTCATTATGGTCGCGTTCTGACGACCCTGGGTTTGCACGTCCAGCTATTGGACGGTTGGTTTCCTTTGTGCAGGTGTTCGTTGAGGCCGTATGCTTCGCGAATAGCTGGAGCTCTTCCTATTCTATTCTGATACTCTTATCTTTTTAGCTTTCATATTACTTCCTGATTCTTGTCATATCAGCTCAGTTCTTATTCCAGTCACTATTCTAGCTCTTGATTCATATGATATCATGCGTGGTTGACTATATGTATTATTGCAGTGATCGATGATTATTTTAGTTCTGATTTATAGCTTGTTCAGGTTACAATTGAGGCTTAGCGTGTATACGTGGGGTATTTTCCTCGCGTATATGCGTCGCCATAACGTCTCCGTATCTTTAGGATCGGGGCGTTACAGTCTGTCTCACCAATTTCTCAACTCACTAAGCCTTTTTTCTCATCTATGAATAATACTACTACTGATACGCCACTTATGCCTGCTCCAACTTCACCGGGTGATCAGCCTCTTCCTTGTGGAAATCTTTCACTCAACTGTCACCCTCCTGCTCGGTATTGCACTTCTGCTACCACATATTCTCCTAAGATTCAATATTTGTCTCTACTATTAACTCTCAATAGGAACCTAAGTCATATTCTGAGACTGTTAAATCTCCAGAATGGCAACATGCAATGAATGAGGTACTGACTGCATTACAATGCACCCATACTTGGGACATTACTCCCATGCCACCGGGTGCAAATTCCATAAGCTGCAAATGGATATATAAAATCAAGACAAAATTTGATGGTTCTGTTAAATGGTACAAGGCTCATCTCGTTGCTAGGGGATTTACACAGGAGTATGATATTGATTATGATGAGACATTTGCTCTTGTGGCCAAAATGACATCTATTCGCACTCTTATTGCCCTTGCTGCTGCTCGACAATGGTCACTCTATCAGATGGATGTTAAAAACACCTTTTTGAATGGTGATCTCTATGAGGTTGTTTATATGCAACCTCCTCGTGTTTCTGCTCCACCTGGACATGTATGTAAACTTTGACGAGCTCTTTATGGTCTAAAACAAGCGCCCTGCGCTTGGTATGAGTGTTTTCGACAATCTCCTATCTGGTGGTTACCCACAAAGTAGCGTTGATTATACAATGCTTCGGCGCTCCACTCCCCATAGTATTTTGCTTCTATCTTATATGTTGATGACATGGTTATTGCCGGAAGTAATCCTGTCGCTATTGCATCTTTAAAGCGGCATCTTCAATCTGAGTTTGAAATGAAAGAATAAGGTTTTCTCCGCTATTTTCTTGGTATTAAGGTTGCCTACTCGTCTCGTGGCTATCTTCTATCTCACCAGAAGTATATTGTTGATCTTTTTGAGCACGCCACCCTAAATGATCCTGCTACTCCTACATCCTCTTCCGTTTCCACACCTATGGAGCTTCATTTCAAACTCATACGCGATGATGGTACTCTATTACTGCAGTCTGCATGGTACCGGGAACTAGTGGGATCCCTTATATATATTTCTGCTACTCGACCAGATATTTCTCAGGCTGTTCATGTCCTCAGTCAGTTTGTTAGTGCTCCTACTTCAGTTCATTATGCAGCATTATTCGTATGCTTCGTTGTCTTCGAAGCACCATCTCTCAATTTTCTCTTTCTCTACGAGCTTATTCTAACATTGGATGGGCCAATGATCCGGACACACGACGCTCCACCACAGGCTTCTGCATTTTTTTGGGTTCCTTTTTATTTATTGGCATAGCAAGCGTCAGGATGTTGTGTCTCGATCCAGCAACAAGGTCGAATACCGTGCTATGACTGATACTACTTTAGAGCTTCGGTGGTTACGTGACCTCCTGTGCGAAATAGGTGTCTCTATGGTTGCTCCAGTTCTTATGCATTGTGACAACAAGAGTGCCATTGCAATCGCCTCCAATCTTGTATTTCATGATCGCACAAAACATATTGAGGTTGACTATCATATTACTCGTTAGAATATAAAAAGGCAAGATCACTCTTCCCTATGTTCCTTTGGAGCTCAGTTGGCTGATTTATTCACCAAGTCATAGATCTCAACTAAGTTCCGCGAGATTTTGTTCGAACTCTCGATGTTTGATCCGCCATGAGTTTGAGGGGGGTGTTAGATACTCTTACCTTTAAATATCTTTTATCCTATTATTAGGATACCCTTATCTTAGATACACTTATCTTACTTTATATTACTACTCATTTTCTTATCTATCTACCTCTCTCTTGTGTGTGTGTAGGGGTTACTGTACCTCAGCCAACGGCTGAGAGAGTTTCTCAGCTGGCGGTGACGTGGCTGAATATATGCCACATATCGGTCGCAGAGTGTAGGCGCTAAAAAAATCAAAAAAATCCCGCCTAAAGAATCGTGAATCAAATTGACGAAAATACCCCTTTTTTACTTCTAAACTAGCAAAAACTCATCAACAACCAAAATTTACCTAAAAATTTTGTAATTTACATTTTTCATTTTTAGTTGAATATATCTACAATTATAAAATTCCTAATTCTACTACATCGAAAATATAATAGAAAAATTTGGATGAAGATAATGTGAAATAAACAACAGAAGTGAAAAGTAAAAAACATGCTTGAAACATAAAAAAACTGTTGTTTTTTATTTAATTTTGTTATTATTTTATTTCGTGTTATTTTCAACTCATATAGGTTTAATAAAAGAAACTGAAATGAATAGAAAAATGAAATTTAATGTGGGGCAAACGTATATTGATTTTGAAATCACCTAGAGGGGGGGTGAATAGGTGATGGCTATATGAAATATGACAATAATGCGGAATTAAAAATTCTACTTAACAAATTGCTCAAATTAAAAGACTAGCAATAATAAACACAATAAGTAGTGCAAGAAATAAAGGAGTTTGAGTTTAGAGAAAATTCGAGCAAACGCAAACACGAGTATATGTTTCCGAGGTTCGAGCCACGCTCTACGTCCCCGCCTTCACACTTGAAGGATTTCCACTATTGTTGATCCCACTGGATCGCCAATACAAGGACACACTTGTCCTATCTCTCGTGATGCCGCAACACCACCCGGAGCACACTCGCTCGCTTGAGGCCGATGCCTCTACAACTTCGCTCAAGAAGAAGGTTGATCACACTTGATCACAAAACGCTCACTTAGCACAATCCTATAACCAATATGTAGAAGTAGAACTTGGGATTGTGAAGTGCAAAAACTAGAGTGAAGTAGAGGAGTTAGCTTCAAGAGGGTGTTTGAAAATTTTGGCTTTGGAAATCTTTTTCTAAAATGAAAGCTTGAAAAAATCACATGTAAAATTGTTGTGAAAATTTTGTCTTATCATGTTGAAGTGACCACATATTTATAGGGGATGAAAGACAGGGTAAAACTGGTGGAGAAATTCGTTGAGTGAAGATCCCAACAAAAACAGTCAGAAAAATATAGCTGTTGGAGTCTGTCAGACTTTTCTGACAGCTGCCGGTCGACCCGGTCGGTCGACCGCCAACGGTCATATTTCTGACCGTTGGGGGAAACCGGTCGACCGCCCCGGTCGACCCAAACAAACAGAGAGCACTGTCAAGTGCCCGGTCGACCCGAGCGGTCGGCCGACGTGCACACATGCACAGCGTGCAC
Organism: Agave tequilana; assembly: GCA_038442645.1. Classification (NCBI taxonomy): domain Eukaryota; kingdom Viridiplantae; phylum Streptophyta; class Magnoliopsida; order Asparagales; family Asparagaceae; genus Agave; species Agave tequilana. The sequence continues at coordinate 91,124 of JAVJIF010010103.1, read as the reverse complement.
GTCGGTCGACCCGGGCGGTCGACCGGCCTCTGTCAGATCTGATAAAACAGATCTGCAGAAACAGGGAAAGGGGTTTGTAGGTTTAGATCTTTTTGGCTTTAGGACTTAGTAAAAGATGTTTTAGTCCTAATGTATATAAGAGTATGATCATAGAACAATACTCAAAGTATTTTGATCATTTTGACAAAAATCCTTTTAATAAAACTTGTTTTCCTTTTTCTAAAAAAACTGGTTTTCAAAACATGAAATTTCTAAAAGCTAGTTTTCAACTATGTTATGACAAAAACATTCTGAAATGAAGATCATGAAGCAAACTACGTGTGTGTGAGTAACAATCCCAAATCATCTACTTCTATCATCTAGGTTTTGACAAAAAGTCTAAAAGAAAAGTAAAATACAAATCTTGGACTTTTCTTCAATGTCTTGATTCCGAAGCTTTCTATTGTGCTTGGCTTGGGAATGCAAATCTTTAGCGGCGTCCAAATTTGTGAGTCTTGATAGTGGAGCCGTCAAATCAACTTATTTTGAACCTGAAATTCTTTTAAACAAAATTGTTAAATACATAACTAAATATGGTTTGTTATCATCAAAATATTCATCGGGATATTGGGCTAATGGCCTTTGGGCCAACAATCTCCCCCTTTTTGATGATGACAAAACATATATAGTTATTACAAATATTTTGGGTAGAGACTTCAAGTGAAGCTCCCCCTCAACACATGCATATAATGAAACCATACTCAGGCATAGATAAATATCACAAATGATAAACAGCAAGTGATAATCCACAATACACATGTCCATGCCAAAAATTACTCATGTCATAAAAGATAACACATTTTTATAGACTAAATAAAAACACAACACAAAATATATATATAAAAACTTATGTCCACAGTAAAAATACATGTCCACCATACTAAATATCAAAAGATGTCCAAACACAAAATACAAGTACACAAAATATAAGTCTCTCTCAACAATAACTCTCCCCCTTTTTGACATCATCAAATAAGGGGAAATCACTTAGCACCACCATCATCCTCAGACGAGCTATCCTCATCATCGTCTTCCTCAGACGAGCTCTCCGCAGCAACACCCTCAGCCATCTTCTCATCACCATCATCGTCTTCCTCTGAAGAAGAAGAAGAAGCTGCTGCCTCCTCTGGATCAATGCCTGCGACACCTGGCTGTGGAGGTGGAGCCGCAGAAGGATCTCTGGCAGGAAATGGAGGACCAGAGGATGGAAGTGGTCGGGCAATGGATGTGGGATCAGGACCAAGCATATTGAACTTCACAAAGAGTGCCTCAAATTGCGAGTCCACGTATCTCATGGAGTCAGCAAAGTAAGACATATCATTGCGAATTCCCTGAAAGCGCAAGTCCATATCCGCACGAAAGGCTGCATCTCGCTGCTCGATCCAAGACTGGTGCTCCTGGATCTGAGAGCGAATCTCAGAAGAAATGAGAGACTGAAAATCAGGAGATATAGATGGCCCGGGAGCAGAGGAAGTCCCTGGGGCAGAAGAGGACCCTGGGGCCGAAGATGACCCTGGAACATCAGCAGGAGGAACAGGAGCCTGCTCAAGAGCGTGACGACGCATCTGAGCTTGCATCCTCTTCAAAAGAACGCTGTCTAAGTTCACAGCGGGTTGAGAAGGGCTCTCTGAAGATAGATCAAAACCTAGTCTCTGAAGAAGATAAGTGATAAGCATCCCATAAGGCAAGTGCCTACCGGGCATGCGGATCTGATCTGAGGCCATATGAGTAGCAATGAAATGTGGGAAATCAATCTTAATGCCTTTCAGAAGGCAATAGATGATTAGAGGAACTGGACCCCTGGCATTGCTATACTCACCAGATTTAGGTAAAATATTGTAAAAGATAAATTTAGCAAGAATTTGGGAGGTGAGGGTGAACTTGTTAACCTCCTCATTTCTTACCAAACCGGGGTTGTCATCCCCGTGAATCAAGGTGGAAGCGGTGAGCGCAGACTCACCGTCTGGATATTCAAAATCATGGAGATCAAAGGTATAGACATCAACTCCTCCACAGGAGAGATGTAACAAGTTAGCAAATTGTCCTAGAGGGATGTCAATATCTCTCCCTAGAACTCGAGATCTAACTCGATTTCCCTCGAAAGCATAATTGGAATAGAAGTAATGCACTAGGGAGGTGTATACTGGTTCCCTAGTGGCCATAAACTGGTCCAATGAATTTCTTCTCAGGATGCGAGGGATGTTGAGATGTTCAAAATCTTTGAGAATAACACATCTCCCTGAAATGACTGATTTCTTTGAAAGTTGGATGAATCTATTTTCAGCAAGGTCATTAATGAAAGGACGTTTAGGTTTAGGGGTGGAGGATGAGGAAGGAACCACAGTTTTTTCTTTCTCACTCCTAGATCTTTTAGACATTTTGGTGAAAATGGATGATTTTAGGTTAAAATAGTTAGGGCTTGATCTAATCAACAAGGAAACCTAAAGATCTTGACAAGGGTATGAAGAACTTAAAACTAGATATCAAGAACAACAGGAAAAATGTGATTTTTACCTGAAATAAGAATCACAAACCCTAGATCTGAGAGGACTTCGAATTTCTTCGAAATAGACGGAGAAGAGGCCCTGAAACTGAAGATCCAACACCAAGAGAGGGAATCAAACTCGGATTATGAAGGAATTTGAGTGGATTTGAGAGTTTGAAATTTGAGAGAAAGAGGGGAAAGAAATCGCCGGTTGAAAGTGAGAGAGAGTGAGAGAAACAGTGTTATAAATAGACAGATTAGGGCATGAAATCGACGCACAGTCGACCGGGTCGGTCGACCCAGAAAACCCGAGAGCTCTGACAGACAGAGCGGTCGACCGTACGGGTCGGCCGGCAACAGAAAAGAATAAAAGGTATTCATCCAGGCGAAGTCGGTCGACCGGGACTCAGAGCCGGTCGGCCGGCTTTGCTAAAAACCTGTCAACAGCAAATGCCCTTAAAAAAAAATTTAAAAAGAAATTTTAACAAATAAGTAGGATATATTTAACATACAAGATTACAACAATATGTTTTAAATCTTCATTAAGTTATCATATCAACCAAAAATTCACACAAGACATTTTATTTAATTTTTTTTCATACAAAAAACAAAGTTTTTAGAGATGTTGAAGCCGAATACCCGGTGAAGGGTTCTGAACTTCATCCTCTTGATTCCTCATGAATGAGTTGAGGTGCGCAATTGCCATCTCTAATGTGTTTGCTTTGAATATGAAATTTTTACAAAATTTATTTCTAGTTTTGCAATACAATGTGTATATATAGATATATAATCTAGGCTAGACATGTGGACATTCAATAAATATGGTATAAAAGACAGGATATCAAAATTAAAACATGGCATATACACAATCATGATAGAGATGTAGGTTACACTAACATATATCAATGTAGCATAAAAGTAAACTAACAATCCTATACATTTGTATATATAACCAAAATTGAAAACTTTTAAATGGAGAGGTTACCAAACGAGGGCAATCTCCAAAATAGGTGCCTCCATGATAGCGATGCAAGCGACGATGTGTTCGTTAGGCATTGTTGCATCCACCACCCGGGCACCGCCTCCTCCTAAGTCTTGGAGGATGAAGATCCACCTGTATCATTTAAGTTTGGTGGGTCTTTTGGTACCCATGTTTTCTTGGGTCCTATAGGGTTAGTACCGGGGCGAACCCAAACATGTTTACTTGGTATATTATGTTTAGCATAACAAAATTTTTCTAAATGGCCTTTGCGGCCACAATGTGTGCAAACATAAATTCTACCACTACCATACATGTATGCATGCTTATGTGAGTGTGCATGTTTTCGTGCATGTGTATGATGAGTGTGTTTCCCTTGGGTTACTCCCTTGGGAAATCTTGATGCAAATTTATTTAAATCAAATGCACATTTTTAAGAGTTGAATCTAAAACATCAACCCGTTTTGAATTTCCAAAAATTCATTTTTGTTACATGATGCAATGGGGGTTTTCCCCTTACAAGCTAGTTTAAATTTTTCAAAATCAATTTTTAGATTCTTAAAAGCCTTAGCTAAATCATCTTTTTCTTTAACTACAATATCAATTTTATTTTTCAAAGTATCATTTTCCCTTTTTAACTTTTATTATGAGATTGAGAGATCTCATATCTATGTTGTAACTCTTCAAAAAATTGAGCTAACTCATCCATTGTTAACTCATCATCATCTATAGAGTTGTCGAGAGTTACCTTAGTTGCATCCTCCCCATGTGCCATGAAGCACATGTGCGCGGCGTCGATTTCCTCTTCGGATTCTGACTCCGTGTCATCCCAAGTGGCTACCATCGCTTTCTTCTTCCTTGGGCCATTCTTGGAGGTGGTCGCTTGAAGAGCGGGGCAATCCGCAATAAGATGTCCGATCTTCTTGCAATGGAAGTAAGGACGGGTTCTTCTCTTTTCTTTTCATATCTTCCTTGAGGTTTCCCTCTCCGGAAGTTGCTTTGCCTCCCCTTCTTGTAAAACATCTTGCCCACCTTCCGGATGAGCATAGCAAAATCCTCATCGCAATCTTCCGATGAGTCATCCTCGTCATGGATGGTCGGAGTGGCTTTGAAGGCGATTGCTTTCTTCTTTGGCGCCTCCCTTTCTTCTCGTACTTTCATCTCCATCTCATGCGTCTTGAGATTTCCGATGAAGCCGGAGAAGTCCATCTCCTCCCTATCGTTGAGCTCCTTGAGGGTGGTTGCCTTTACTTCCCATGCTTTGGGAAGAGCTCTAATGACCTTCCTTATCTTTTGGTCATTGTCGATTGCGTCACCTAAAGAAGATAAGGCATTAGTAATCTTGGTGAAATGTGTGAGCATGTCATCAATGCTCTCACTCTCAAGCATATAAAAATTCTCATATTGAGAACGTAACAAGTCAATTTTTGATCTCTTGACTTGAGAAGTTCCCTCATGAGTAACAATAAGAACATTCCAAACTTCAAATGCCGATTTGCAATTAATGATGCGTGAAAGGTCATCTTCATTTAAAGCTTGAGTTAATGCATATTGGGCTCTAGCATTGGCCTCATAGTCCTTAGTGGTATCCTCGGACCATGTTCTCTCATCGGTGAGAGGTTCTACAAATTCTTTAGTGATAGCCCTAGCAACCCTAACTCCTAGGGACTTAAGAAAGAGGTTCATCTTGACCTTCCAAATAGGGAAGTTCAAGCCATCAAACTTGGGTGGGGACTTGATGCTAGAAAAGTCAATGGAAGCCATGAATACAAAAGTATAATGCACAAACAAATATAATGCACAAAAAGATATAGCCAAATGTAAGGATCTCCCTAAGGTGGTTAAACCAAATACTAGGGTTAGGCTCTGATACCAATTGAAATCACCTAGAGGGGGGGTGAATAGGTGATGGCTATATGAAATATGACAATAATGCGGAATTAAAAATTCTACTTAACAAATTGCTCAAATTAAAAGACTAGCAATAATAAACACAATAAGTAGTGCAAGAAATAAAGGAGTTTGAGTTTAGAGAAAATTCGAGCAAACGCAAACACGAGTATATGTTTCCGAGGTTCGAGCCACGCTCTACGTCCCCGCCTTCACACTTGAAGGATTGTTGATCCCACTGGATCGCCAATACAAGGACACACTTGTCCTATCTCTCGTGATGCCGCAACACCACCCGGAGCACACTCGCTCGCTTGAGGCCGATGCCTCTACAACTTCACTCAAGAAGAAGGTTGATCACACTTGATCACAAAACGCTCACTTAGCACAATCCTATAACCAATATGTAGAAGTAGAACTTGGGATTGTGAAGTGCAAAAACTAGAGTGAAGTAGAGGAGTTAGCTTCAAGAGGGTGTTTGGAAATTTTGGCTTTGGAAATCTTTTTCTAAAATGAAAGCTTGAAAAAATCACATGTAAAATTGTTGTGAAAATTGTTGTCTTATCATGTTGAAGTGACCACCTATTTATAGGGGATGAAAGACAGGGTAAAACTGGTGGAGAAATTCGTTGGTTGAAAATCCCAACAAAAACAGTCAGAAAAATATAGCTGTTGGAGTCTGTCAGACTTTTCTGACAGCTGCCGGTCGACCCGGTCGGTCGACCGCCAACGGTCATATTTCTGACCGTTGGGGGAAACCGGTCGACCGCCCTGGTCGACCCAAACAAACAGAGAGCACTGTCAAGTGCCCGGTCGACCCGAGCGGTCGGCCGACGTGCACACATGCACAGCGTGCACGTCGGTCGACCCGGGCGGTCGACCGGCCTCTGTCAGATCTGATAAAACAGATCTGCAGAAACAGGGAAAGGGGTTGTAGGTTTAGATCTTTTTGGCTTTAGGACTTAGTAAAAGATGTTTTAGTCCTAATGTATATAAGAGTATGATCATAGAACAATACTCAAAGTATTTTGATCATTTTGACAAAAATCCTTTTAATAAAACTTGTTTTCCTTTTTCTAAAAAAACTGGTTTTCAAAACATGAAATTTCTAAAAGCTAGTTTTCAACTATGTTTTGACAAAAACATTCTGAAATGAAGATCATGAAGCAAACTACGTGTGTGTGAGTAACAATCCCAAATCATCTACTTCTATCATCTAGGTTTTGACAAAAAGTCTAAAAGAAAAGTAAAATACAAATCTTGGACTTTTCTTCAATGTCTTGATTCCGAAGCTTTCTATTGTGCTTGGCTTGGGAATGCAAATCTTTAGCGGCGTCCAAATTTGTGAGTCTTGATAGTGGAGCCGTCAAATCAACTTGTTTTGAACCTGAAATTCTTTTAAACAAAATTGTTAAATACATAACTAAATATGGTTTGTTATCATCAAAATATTCATCGGGATATTGGGCTAATGGCCTTTGGGCCAACAATCTCCCCTTTTTGATGATGACAAAACATATATAGTTATTACAAATATTTTGGGTAGAGACTTCAAGTGAAGCTCCCCTCAACACATGCATATAATGAAACCATACTCAGGCATAGATAAATATCACAAATGATAAACAGCAAGTGATAATCCACAATACACATGTCCATGCCAAAAATTACTCATGTCATAAAAGATAACACATTTTTATAGACTAAATAAAAACACAACACAAATATATATATAAAAACTTATGTCCACAGCAAAAATACATGTCCACCATACTAAATATCAAAAGATGTCCAAACACAAAATACAAGTACACAAAATATAAGTCTCTCTCAACAATAACTCTCCCCTTTTTGACATCATCAAATAAGGGGAAATCACTTAGCACCACCATCGTCCTCAGACGAGCTATCCTCATCATCGCCTTCCTCAGACGAGCTCCCCGCAGCAACACCCTCATCCATCTTCTCATCACCATCATCGTCTTCCTCTGAAGAAGAAGAAGAAGCTGCTGCCTCCTCTGGATCAATGCCTGCGACACCTGGCTGTGGAGGTGGAGCCGCAGAAGGATCTCTGGCAGGAAATGGAGGACCGGAGGATGAAAGTGGTCGGGCAATGGATGTGGGATCAGGACCAAGCATATTGAACTTCACAAAGAGTGCCTCAAATTGCGAGTCCACGTATCTCATGGAGTCAGCAAAGTAAGACATATCATTGCGAATTCCCTGAAAGCGCAAGTCCATATCCGCACGAAAGGCTGCATCTCGCTGCTCGATCCAAGACTGGTGCTCCTGGATCTGAGAGCGAATCTCAGAAGAAATGAGAGACTGAAAATCAGGAGATATAGATGGCCCGGGAGCAGAGGAAGTCCCTGGGGCAGAAGAGGACCCTGGGGCCGAAGATGACCCTGGAACATCAGCAGGAGTTACAAGAGCCTGCTCAAGAGCGTGACGACGCATCTGAGCTTGCATCCTCTTCAAAAGAACGCTGTCTAAGTTCACAGCGGGTTGAGAAGGGCTCTCTGAAGATAGATCAAAACCTAGTCTCTGAAGAAGGCAAGTGATAAGCATCCCATAAGGCAAGTGCCTACCGGGCATGCAGATCTGATCTGAGGCCATATGAGTAGCAATGAAATATGGGAAATCAATCTTAATGCCTTTCAGAAGGCAATAGATGATTAGAGGAACTGGACCCCTGGCTTGCTATACTCACCAGATTTAGGTAAAATATTGTAAAAGATAAATTTAGCAAGAATTTGGGAGGTGAGGGTGAACTTGTTAACCTCCTCATTTCTTACCAAACCGGGGTTGTCATCCCCGTGAATCAAGGTGGAAGCGGTGAGCGCAGACTCACCGTCCGGATATTCAAAATCATGGAGATCAAAGGTATAGACATCAACTCCTCCACAGGAGAGATGTAACAAGTCAGCAAATTGTCCTAGAGGGATGTCAATATCTCTCCCTAGAACTCGAGATCTAACTCGATTTCCCTCGAAAGCATAATTGGAATAGAAGTAATGCAATAGGGAGGTGTATACTGGTTCCCTAATGGCCATAAACTGGTCCAATGAATTTCTTCTCAAGATGCGAGGGATGTTGAGATGTTCAAAATCTTTGAGAATAACACATCTCCCTAAAATGACTGATTTCTTTGAAAGTTGGATGAATCTATTTTCAGCAAGGTCATTAATGAAAGTACGTTTAGGTTTAGGGGTGGAGGATGAGGAAGGAACCACAGTTTTTCCTTTCTCACTCCTAGATCTTTTAGACATTTGGTGAAAATGGATGATTTTAGGTTAAAATAGTTAGGGCTTGATCTAATCAACAAGGAAACCTAAAGATCTTGACAAGGATATGAAGAACTTAAAACTAGATATCAAGAACAACAGGAAAAATGTGATTTTACCTGAAATAAGAATCACAAACCCTAGATCTGAGAAGACTTCGAATTTCTTCGAAATAGACGGAGAAGAGGCCCTGAAACTGAAGATCCAACACCAAGAGAGGAATCAAACTCGGATTATGAAGGAATTTGAGTGGATTTGAGAGTTTGAAATTTGAGAGAAAGAGGGGAAAGAAATCGCCGGTTGAAAGTGAGAGAGAGTGAGAGAAACAGTGTTATAAATAGACAGATTAGGGCATGAAATCGACGCACAGTCGACCGGGTCGGTCGACCCAGAAAACCCGAGAGCTCTGACAGACAGAGCGGTCGACCGTACGGGTCGGCCGGCAACAGAAAAGAATAAAAGGTATTCATCCAGGCGAAGTCGGTCGACCGGGACTCAGAGCCGGTCGACGGCTTTGCCAAAAACCTGTCAACAGCAAATGCCCTAAAAAAAAATTAAAAAAGAATTTTAACAAATAAGTAGGATATATTTAACATGCAAGATTACAACAATATGTTTTTAAATCTTCATTAAGTTATCATATCAACCAAAAATTCACACAAGACATTTTATTTAATTTTTTTTTCATACAAAAACAAAGTTTTTAGAGATGTGAAGCCGAATACCCGGTGAAGGGTTCTGAACTTCATCCTCTTGATTCCTCATGAATGAGTTGAGGTGCGCAATTGCCATCTCTAATGTATTTGCTTTGAATATGAAATTTTTACAAAATTTATTTCTAGTTTTGAAATACAATGTGTATATATAGATATATAATCTAGGCTAGACATGTGGACATTCAATAAATATGGTATAAAAAGACAGGATATCAAAATTAAAACATGGCATATACACAATCATGATAGAGATGTAGGTTTACACTAACATATATCAATGTAGCATAAAAGTAAACTAACAATCCTATACATTTGTATATATAACCAAAATTGAAAACTTTTTAAATGGAGAGGTTATCAAACGAGGGCAATCTCCAAAATAGGTGCCTCCATGATAGCGATGCAAGCGACGATGTGTTCGTTAGGCATTGTTGCATCCACCACCCGGGCACTGCCTCCTCCTAAGTCTTGGAGGATGAAGATCCACCTGTATCATTTAAGTTTGGTGGGTCTTTTGGTACCCATATTTTCTTGGGTCCTATAGGGTTAGTACCGGGGCGAACCCAAACATGTTTACTTGGTATATTATGTTTAGCATAACAAAATTTTGCTAAATGGCCTTTGCGGCCACAATGTGTGCAAACATAAATTCTACCACTATCATACATGTATGCATGCTTATGTGAGTGTGCATGTTTTCGTGCATGTGTATGATGAGTGTGTTTCCCTTGGGTACTCCCTTGGGAAATCTTGATGCAAATTTATTTAAATCAAATGCACATTTTTTAAGAGTTGAATCTAAAACATCAACCCGTTTTTGAATTTCCAAAAATTCATCTTTGTTACATGATGCAATGGGGGTTTTCCCCTTACAAGCTAGTTTATATTTTTCAAAATCAATTTTTAGATTCTTAAAAGCCTTAGCTAAATCATCTTTTTCTTTAACTACAATATCAATTTTATTTTCAAAGTATCATTTTCCCTTTTTAACTTTTTATTATGAGATTGAGAAATCTCATATCTATGTTGTAACTCTTCAAAAAATTGAGCTAACTCATCCATTGTTAACTCATCATCATCTATAGAGTTGTCGAGAGTTACCTTAGTTGCATCCTCCCCATGTGCCATGAAGCACATGTGCGCGGCGTCGATTTCCTCTTCGGATTCCGACTCCGTGTCATCCCAAGTGGCTACCATCGCTTTCTTCTTCCTTGGGCCGTTCTTGGAGGTGGTCGCTTGAAGAGCGGGGCAATCCGCAATAAGATGTCCGATCTTCTTGCAATGGATGCAAGGACCGGGTTCTTCTCTTTTCTTTTCAATCTTCCTTGAGGTTTCCCTCTCGGAAGTGTGCTTTGCCTCCCATTCTTGTAAAACATCTTGCCCACCTTACGGATGAGCATAGCAAAATCCTCATCGCAATCTTCCGATGAGTCATCCTCGTCATGGATGGTCGGAGTGGCTTTGAAGGCGATTGCTTTCTTCTTTGGCGCCTCCCTTTTCTTCTTTTCATCTCCATCTCATGCGTCTTGAGATTTCCGATGAAGCCGGAGAAGTCCATCTCCTCCCTATCGTTGAGCCTTGAGGGTGGTTGCCTTTACTTCCTATGCTTTGGGAAGAGCTCTAATGACCTTCCTTATCTTTTGGTCATTGTCGATTGCGTCACCTAAAGAAGATAAGACATTAGTAATCTTGGTGAAACGTGTGAGCATGTCATCAATGCTCTCACTCTCAAGCATATAAAAATTCTCATATTGAGAACGTAACAAGTCAATTTTTGATCTCTTGACTTGAGAAGTTCCCTCATGAGTAACAATAAGAACATTCCAAACTTCAAATGCCGATTTGCAATTAATGATGCGTGAAAGGTCATCTTCATTTAAAGCTTGAGTTAATGCATATTGGGCTCTAGCATTGGCCTCATAGTCCTAGTGGTATCCTCGGACCATGTTCTCTCATCGGTGAGAGGTTCTACAAATTCTTTGGTGATAGCCCTAGCAACCCTAACTCCTAGGGACTTAAGAAAGAGGTTCATCTTGACCTTCCAAATAGGAAAGTTCAAGCCATCAAACTTGGGTGGGGACTTGATGCTAGAAAAGTCAATGGAAGCCATGAATACAAAAGTATAATGCACAAACAAATATAATGCACAAAAAGATATAGCCAAATGTAAGGATCTCCCTAAGGTGGTTAAACCAAATACTAGGGTTAGGCTCTGATACCAATTGAAATCACCTAGAGGGGGGGTGAATAGGTGATGGCTATATGAAAAATGACAATAATGCTGAATTAAAAATTCTACTTAACAAATTGCTCAAATTAAAAGACTAGCAATAATAAACACAATAAGTAGTGCAAGAAATAAAGGAGTTTGAGTTTAGAGAAAATTCGAGCAAACGCAAACACGAGTATATGTTTCCGAGGTTCGAGCCACGCTCTACGTCCCCGCCTTCACACTTGAAGGATTGTTGATCCCACTGGATCGCCAATACAAGGACACACTTGTCCTATCTCGTGATGCCGCAACACCACCCGGAGCACACTCGCTCGCTTGAGGCCGATGCCTCTACAACTTCGCTCAAGAAGAAGGTTAATCACACTTGATCACAAAACGCTCACTTAGCACAATCCTATAACCAATATGTAGAAGTAGAACTTGGGATTGTGAAGTGCAAAAAACTAGAGTGAAGTAGAGGAGTTAGCTTCAAGAGGGTGTTTGGAAATTTTGGCTTTGGAAATATTTTTCTAAAATGAAAGCTTGAAAAAATCACATGTAAAATTGTTGTGAAAATTGTTGTCTTATCATGTTGAAGTGACCACCTATTTATAGGGGATGAAAGACAGGGTAAAACTGGTGGAGAAATTCGTTGGGTGAAGATCCCAACAAAAACAGTCAGAAAAATATAGCTGTTGGAGTCTGTCAGACTTTTCTAACAGCTGCCGGTCGACCCGGTCGGTCGACCGCCAACGGTCATATTTCTGACCGTTGGGGGAAAACGGTCGACCGCCCCGGTCGACACCCAAACAAACAGAGAGCACTGTCAAGTGCCCGGTCGACCCGAGCGGTCGGCCGACGTGCACACATGCACAGCGTGCACGTCGGTCGACCGGGCGCGTCGACCGGCCTCTGTCAGATCTGATAAAACAGATCTGCAGAAACAGGGAAAGGGGTTTGTAGGTTTAGATCTTTTTGGCTTTAGGACTTAGTAAAAGATGTTTTAGTCCTAATGTATATAAGAGTATGATCATAGAACAATACTCAAAGTATTTTGATCATTTTGACAAAAAATCCTTTTAATAAAACTTGTTTTTTTTCTAAAAAAAACTAGTTTTCAAAACATGAAATTTCTAAAAGCTAGTTTTCAACTATGTTTTGACAAAAACATTCTGAAATGAAGATCATGAAGCAAACTACGTGTGTGTGAGTAACAATCCCAAATCATCTACTTCTATCATCTAAGTTTTGACAAAAAGTCTAAAAGAAAAGTAAAATACAAATCTTGGACTTTCTTCAATGTCTTGATTCCGAAGCTTTCTATTGTGCTTGGCTTGGGAATGCAAATCTTTAGCGGCGTCCAAATTTGTGAGTCTTGATAGTGGAGCCGTCAAATCAACTTGTTTGAACCTGAAATTCTTTTAAACAAAATTGTTAAATACATAACTAAATATGGTTTGTTATCATCAAAATATTCATCGGGATATTGGGCTAATGGCCTTTGGGCCAACAGATTTTCTATTACAAATGTACAGTGTAAAAAATAATGAAATACAATGGTTAAATTTTTCGCATTCCTTATCCACAAAATTCATAACAGACGAAACATGATATCGTTCAGCACATTCTGACCGTTTTATAAAGTCTGCGATCATAGTCGCAGTCATAGCATAATAAAACTTTCGAACATTGCGACTATGGTCGCAGACATAATATAATATAACTTTCAATTTTATATGACGACTACGACACTAGTCGCAGTCATAGTATAACAAAACTTTCTATCACTGCGACCATGGTCGCAGACTTAATATAATATAACTTTCAATTTTATATTACGTCTGCGACCCTAGTCACATTCCTTATTCGCATAAAAAAAACAGACGAAACATGCTATCATTCAGCACTGCGACCTCGTTCAGCACTGCGACCATAGTCGCTATCTTTTTTCACATGCCTTATGTAACAGATTTTTGATAATTTTACAAATTAGATTAGCCATGCGACCCTGAGATCAGTCCGCGTATATCACATCTTATAAAATACTATATTAATTGCTCTGAATTAAATGAAGTAATTAATATTCTATCTACCATCATACAACAACAGTCTCAAAAAAAGAGATGCACTAATATTAATCTCGATAAAGGAAAGATGTGCACCATACGTAATCTAAAGATATAAGCAAAACATTCTATAAAAAGTTAATTTGTACTTTACGTAATAAACCTCTGGAAAAAATGAACTCTTCGGATTCTCCCGCCATAACTCTTCAATTAAATATTTAATTTTTTTTACCACTTCTTCCAATACTCAACCGTCACCTATAACAATTATTATTACTATTCATGTTCATTCACATTATTGACCTTTTTATAGTGCTTGTAACTAAATATTATCTTATATCTAAAAAACTATATTTTGCTCTTCCTTTTCAATTTGATTTCAAAACTTTCAGAAAACAATTCATTCTTGAATCATGTCTTCCCCATCTTCTTCCTCTGAACACTCAGATTTCAACTTCAATCATCACCAACCGGTCCTCTTTCTTCAGGGTATTCTAGTGAATCTGATACCAGTCTGGACTTCACTCCTTTTTACTATCTCACTACATCAAATAATATTTTATCTGATCCTCCTCTTCATGAGGATGATGAAGTTTTCATGGGGCTTAGTGAGGAGGAAATTATTCCTCTGCCACTTGACAGAGACATGCTTGATGAAAGCATGTCCTCTGATGCTGGAGGCTCGCTTCCTTTGAGCATATCTTTAACAGGTTCTGCTCGACACGGATCGGACGAAGAGCTTGATAGAGACGATCCATTCTGGGAGTTTATCGATGAACCAAAAAACCCTCAAAAAGAAGAAGATGATGAGGAAATAAGTGATGAACAGGAAGACGGGGAGAATGAAGACGACGAATCTGCTTATGATTGTGATGACGACAAGGATTAGGATTCCTGATCTTCTGATATCCTACGTTATTTTGTCTTCTTTTAATAGCTTTTAATGCTCTTTTTTGTAAGGTTTTTTCTGACCATATTATGTTATAAATAAAATTTACTTCTATCTGTAAAATAATCTTTTATATTTTAAATACATATAAAGTATACCGTATAGTTATTATTTCTGTATCTTATTTGCGATAATGGTCGCAGTACTCATATAATAATTACATATGAAACTGCGACCACGGTCGCTATCTAGTCATAAACAGTTTGATCGTTTGCATTCAATAAAGTTAAAAACAGCTACCATGGTCGCAGTCTAAAATTAAACTATATAAATAGATAATACTGCGAACATGATCGCAATCCTCTCAAATCATTATATTTCACTGTATATTTCACTGTATATCATAAATTAGAAAACTGCGACTGCTGTTCTTAAACACTGCGACCATAGTCGCAGTCCTACTTCGCATGCAATAAGTAAAAAAATTCGTAGTTTATAGGCGGCTAGACAACAGTTACAGTTAAGAGCAAATATATAAAATCATACAAAAACTGCGACTATAGTATCAGTCCTTAGTCACCGTTATTACATTTAACCTAGCAAAAAAATCATCCACAAAAATGATGTCGTGAGTACTGCGACCATAGTCGCAGTCCTTGATCGCATGCAATATGTAAAAATAAATTTAATAGTTTATAGGCGGCTGAGACAACAGTCACAGTGAAGAACAAATATATTAAATAATACGTAAACTACGATTATAGTATCAGTTCTTAGTCACCATTATTACATTTAACCTAGCAAAAAAAACGTCCACGACATGCTCTCATTAAGCACTGCGATCATAGTCGTAGTCCTTGTCCGCATTCAATATGTAAAAAAATAATAATAATAATTTATACATTACATGCGAAAAAAGTAAACTGCGACTATATTCAAAATCAGTAAAATTCTTACAGATCATATCATAAAAAATCTACAAATTAAATAATTGTAGACTGCGATAAAGGGCGCTTTTAAAACTATTGAGAAATTAATTTATTGACCACTACGACCTTAGGCGCATTCCTAAAATATATAATATCTGCGTAAAAAATTTAAAACTGTTGAGAAATTATTTTATTGACAACTACGAGCTTAGGCGCATTCCTAAAATATATAATATCTGCGTAAATAAAAAAATTAATAAAGAAGCATTCAAATTAGTTTCGTGATTTGATGAAGTTGGTCGCTGTTTGGCCGCAGTTATAAAAGATAATTGTGACAATATTGACTAACGTCAGAAATATAAAAAAATAATAAACTATACAGATCCACTATCTTTTACCGCAGGGGCATTTAGTAATTTCAACTGTTTCAATAGGCGGGGCGTCCTTTCTAGTGTGGCTAATAATGTGCCACGTCACCGCAGGCTGAGAGGGTCTCTCAGCGTCGGTTGATATACATTTTTCTCATATATATATATATATATATATATATATATATATAGGGGTTACTGTACCTCAGCCGACGGCTGAGAGAGTTTCTCAGACCGCGGTGACGTGGCTGAATATATGCCACAGATCGGCCGCAGAGTGTAGGCGCCAAAAAAAACAAAAAAATCCCGCCTAAACATTCGTGAATCAAAATGACAAAAATACCCCATAAATCCCGCCTAAACATTCGTGAATCAAAATGACAAAAATAATCCATTTTAACTTCTAAACTGCCATAAACTCATCCACAAACAAAAATTACCTAAAATAATTTTCAGTTGAATATATCTACAGTTATAAAATTCGTAATTCTACTACATCAAAAATATAATAGAGAAAAAATTGGATGAACATAATGTGAAATAAACAGAAGCATGCCTTCTGTAACAGAATTCTCACCGTTTTACAAATTCCGCGATCATAGTCGCAATCATAACATAATAAAACTTTCAATAATTGCGACCGACCATGATCGCAGACTTACTAAAAAATAACTTTCAATTTTAAATGACGACTGCGACACTAGTCGCAGTCATAGTATAACAAAAACTTTTTTATATCACGCATGACCATAGTCGCATTCCTTATAACATAAAAAATAACAGACAAAAACATGTTATCGTACAGCACTGCGACCAAGGTCGCTATCTTTTTTCAGCACTGCGACCAAAGTCGCAATCTTTTTTCGTGTGCCTTATGTAAAAGATTTTTTATAATTTTACAAGGTAGTTTAGCCATGCGACCCTGAGATCAGTTCGCGTATATGACATCTTATAAAAATACTATATTACTTACACTGAATTTAATGAAGTAATTAATAATCTATCTACCGTGATACAACAACAGTCTAGAAAAAAGAGATGCACTAATGTTAATCACGATAAAGGAAAGATGTGCACCATACGTAATCTAAAGATATAGGCAAAACATTCTATAACAAGTTTATTTGTACTTCACGTAGTAAACCTCTGGAAAAAAGGAACTCTTCGGATTCTCCAGCCATAACTCTTCAATCTATAACAATTATTATTACTATTCATGTTCTTTCACATTATTGACCTTTATATAGTGCTTGTAACTAATATATTATCTCATATCTAAAAATTATATTTTTGCTCTTTTTCAATTTGATTTCAAAAACTTTCAGAAAAAACAATTCATTCTTGAATCATGTCTTCCCCATCTTCTTCCTCTGAACACTCAGAATTCAACTTCAATCAATCCCCACTGGTCCTCTTTCTTCATGGTATTCTAGTGAATCTGATACCAGTCTGGAATCTGATACCAGTCTGGACTTCACTCCTTTTGACTATCTCACTACATCAAATAATATTTTAACTGATCCTCTTATTCATGATGATGATGAAGTTTTCATGTGGGTTAGTGAGGAGGACATTATTCCTCTGCCACTTGACGGAGACATGCTTGATGAAAGCATGTCCTCTGATGCTATAGGCTCGCTTTCTCGCAACGGATCGGACGAAGAGCTTGATAGAGACGATCCATTCTGGGAGTTTATCGATGAACCTAAAAAACCTCAAAAACATGAAGATGATGAGGAAATAAGTGATGAACAGGAAGACCAGGAGAATGAAGAAGACGAATCTGCTTATGATGGTGATGATGACGAGGATTAGGATTTCCTGATCTTCTGATATTCAACGTTATTTTGTCTTCTCTTAAAAGCTTTTAATGCTCTTTTTTTGTAAGGTCTCTTTCTCACCATATTATGTTATAAATAAAAGGTCTCTTTCTCACCATATTATGTTATAAATAAAATTTACTTCTATCTGCAAAATAATCTTTCACATTTTTAAAATACATACAAAGTATACCGTATAGGTATTAATTCTGCATCTTATCTGAAATAATGGTCGCAGTACTCATATTATAATTACATATGAAAATGCGACCACGGTCGCTGTCCAGTCATAAACAGTTTGATAGTTTAGCATTCAATAAAGTTATAAACAGCTCCCATGGTCGCAGTCCAAAAATAAATTATATGAACAGATAATACTGCGAACATCATCGCAATCCTCTCAAAAATCAGTATATTTCACTGTATATTTCACTGTATATCGCAAATTAGAAAATTGCCACTGTTCTCCTTAAACACTAGGACCATAGTCGCAGTCCTACGATTGCCACTGTTGTTCTTAAACACTGCGACCATAGTCGCAGTCCTACTTCGCATGCAATAAGTTACAGTGAAGATCAAACATATAAAACTATACATAAACTGCGACTATAGTATCAGTCCTTAGACACCGTTATTACATATAACTTAGCAAAAAAACTAACCCAAAAAAAAAAAATGCTGTCGTGAGTACTGCGACCATAGTCGCAGTACCACGACTTGCTCTCGTTAAGCACTGCGATCATAGTCGCAGTCCTTGTTCGAATTCAATATGTAAAAAAAAATAATAATTTATACATTACATGCGAAAAAAAAGTAAAACTGCGATTATGTTAAAAAATCATTAAATTTCAAATCAGATAACCAAAAAAAATAATAAAGAAGGATTCAAATTAGTTTCGTGATTTGATAAAAAAATGTTTACAGTTTGGCCGCAGTTATAAAAGATAATTGTGACAAAATTGAGTAACGTAAGAAAATATAAAATTATAATAAACTATACAAATCTACTGTCTTTTACAGCAGGGCTATTTAGTAATTTCAACTATTTCGATAAGCGGGCCGTCCTTTCTAGTGTGGCTAATAATGTGACACGACACCGCAGGCTGAGAGGGTCTCTCAGCCGTCGGCTGATATACATTTTTCTCATATATATATATATATATATATATATATATATATATATATATATATATATATATATATATATATATATATATATATATATAGGGAGCTGATCCTCTAAGAACGGTTCTCACGGATTTCTGTGAGAACTTTCACGTGGGCCGTCGGATCTGATAGATCAAATCAAATAAAACTAGATCTCTATCAGATCTGACGGCCCACGTGAAAGTTCTCACATGAATTCATGAGAACCGTCCTTAGGGGATCAACTCACTATATATATATATATATATATATATATATATATATATATATATATATATATATATATATATATATATATTGATGTAATTGCTTTATGAATATACAGACTGAAACTTCTTCTCTAAATTATCAGATGCAAAAGCGGTTCTTCATGACCTCATTGTGATGGCAAAAGACTTGGATTGTGGTGACATTGAAACTAAAGATGATAAGAGCAACTTAGTCGTCTCCCATTACATATAACTTTTTGCAAAATATTGATATGAAAAAGTAATAAATGTGAGAGAATATGGTTTACAGTAGTAACTCAGAGAAGAAGACATATGAAATATGGTTGTCTATTTCTCGGTAATGCTATATATATACACCGTCTCCAAGCCAATTTTGATATTCCTTATAAATTGCTTTCATTCGCATCTTTCATGTTGTCATAGTTTAATTAGGCAAGAAAGAAATCTTGATACCAAATAAGTCATTATATAATTCAAAAAAAAGACAATTATTATGCCATGAATAGAATAAGTACCTTGACAGCATTGGTTTCAATTTAAATTTAGGGGGGGGACACTTAAACTTATAATGCCTGGGAGCTCTGCCTAAATTTGTATGCTTGAGAGAAACATTATATAAAAGAGCAAAGTATAAAATGTTTGTTATGACCGTATATCAAACCTCTTGATTGTGAATTATCAGAAAACATGACTATTAGTCAAAACAATAATATTTTACCCAGCAAAGAAAGATAGAATACCTTTTGGAACTCCAGGGTATCTCCTTTAGATTTCTTGATCTCAACCATATGAAGAGAAGGCCCCACTTGAAATATCTGTACAAACCGAGAACAGCTGTCAGAAAAAACAACTTACCATTTTCACCAGTAATGTAATATACAAAACCCTGCCACATACCTCAGTAGCAACATTAAGATTTCCCTTTCTCCCTTCTGTCAAATTTTCCAGCGTCATCTGAAAAAGGACGTAAGTGATAAATACAGCATTTTTTATTGAACCAGTAGTCTAAAAGGAAGGATTCAGTTATTTGCTAAGCATTGTACATTGCCAACCTTGTATTTTTCTTGTGAATGTCAAAGCCAAGAGGATGTGCGGCCTCTTCAATTTTGCTGACAATTTCATTGGCAGGACACTTTGATGTAAACCTTGTTTCTCTTTTGAATTCCTGAAATTTATGAAACAAAAGTGATCACTCCAAGAGCTAAACCTTTTTTGAGAAGAAAGTTGTTAGCATTCTAATAAATTAGCCAGAACTGGAAAGTACATTCATTTTAGAGAAAGAAATAATTACAATTTTAAATGTCATGTTTACAGATGTCAAAATTTTAAAAATAAAAAAGCTAAATAACTATATACAAGTGATTTTTATATTTAATATCAGTGTAAAGTTAGTTTTAATTGGGAAGCACATGTCTTTTGAGAATAAATCTGGAAAGAACATGCTGCATCATTCATTTAACTATTTTCTTAAATGTAGAACTTTTGGTAACAAGATGCAACATAGCCGGTAATTCACACCTGCTCATCAAACAAGTTGCAAAGGTTCAATCCCTTTGACATTGATGAAATCAGTTCGAATGCATTCATTGCTGCAGGTTGTTGTTCCTTCCTTTCCACCACATGGTGATCCTGATACAGAAAGCACAGGTATTGTTTATTCCCTCAATAAGGAGAAAACACTGTTATGTAACATTCAAGTAGAATCAAGATTAGAATTTTACTAGATCTGTAACGGAAACCCATTTTTGACTCTCTTCGGACTTCTCGAAAGCAGCAGCAACATCATCCGAATTTGTATCATACTTCTCATCAAATACAGGACGTTTATAACCTTTCTTGAACCATTCATCAACCAATATTTCAGACATAGTAATCCGC
This sequence comes from Agave tequilana, assembly GCA_038442645.1. Lineage (NCBI taxonomy): Eukaryota > Viridiplantae > Streptophyta > Magnoliopsida > Asparagales > Asparagaceae > Agave > Agave tequilana. Next base: position 70,172 of record JAVJIF010010103.1, on the reverse strand, counting down.
TGAGATCAGCCATAAAAACTAGAAATCAATGTGAAAGCTGAAATCAACTAACACTGTAACACATACAAACAGTATCCCCCACCCCCAACCCAAAAATAAAAAAGAAAAGGAAAGGAAAGGAAAAGAAGATAAGAACACAAATTGCGCGCGCGCACACGCACACAGATTTTTATGTGTATTATGTTGGTGGTTGGGGTTATAGAAGAGAGTCAAGAAAATGCGAGAGTAGTAACACAATATCAATCCATGAAATCAACTAGCAAACAGCCATAGCTATTAATTATAAAATTCTGAACAGGGAACAAAATTCATCTCAATGTGTTCATATATGATACTGGAGATGGTTATGAGAATGATTCACAGACCGTCATCATCATAGGATCTGGTTTAATTAATAAATCAGAATCATATTTCGATATCAAAATCAATAAGATAGCTAAATAAATTTTGTTATTATAGTTTTAAGTTTTAACTACACCTCAAGTTGAGTTATCATGAAAACTTGTGACAGAAGCACTCACCGTTCTAGGGTTAGGATCTAGAATTCTTCTTATCAATCTCTTGGCACCTAGAGAAAACCAAGATGGGCATGAGAACTCAGCATTTGAAATCTGCAATTAGAAAGGGTGTGTTCATTAAACAAATGTGTAAATGGAAACAGCATCATAAGTTTTGAGGTTAGGCAATACACACTTTTTCATATAATCTCACGAGATTAGAATCATTGAAAGGTAAATGTCCAGAAAGCAATACAAATAGAATAACTCCACACGACCACAAGTCCGCTGTTGCTCCATCATATCCTTTATCATTAAGAACCTAGCCGGAAGAACATACAAGTTTATTTCAGAACATGTTTTACAGTAAAAAATTTCTGTCAAAAATAAGAAAAGGTTACGTTCTTGAAAATTTTTTTAAAATGTTAACATCTATTAGCACCTCAGGAGCAACGTAGTTTGGAGTACCACAAGTTGTATGAAGTAAGCCATCATCCTGCCAAAACACCATTGAAATTCAAAATTCAAAGTTGATTAACCAATGATCAAGAAAATGGTAAAGAGAAAGAAATATTTCAAACCAACAACCTAAGGTTATTTCAGTCAATAAATGATATCTTGATAATTTACTGTTCCATGAACCTATAGTACGTATATTTTGAGCAGCATATGGTTTAATTTTGACTATTACTTACACTTTTTCAAGTTGCATATCCCGATTATACTGACAAATTTAAGTTTAATGTGGTGGGACACCCCCCCCCCCCAAAAAAAAAAAAAAAAAACAAAACAAAAAGAAAAAAAAAGAAAGAGAAGAAAGAAAAGAAAATGTAAAACCACCACCACCACCACCACCACCTGATACACACAAAAAATTGAAATAAAACAAAAACCAGAGAGAGAGAGAGAGAGAGAGAGAGAGAGAGAGAGAGAGATCAATTTTTGTAAATGTGAGTGTAGGATTTCTTTGTTCAGCTAATAGCCTAACAGGACATCATCAGCAGTGAATCACTTCCAAAATGGCATTGAATATTGTTATACTGGATTTGCAAATAGGTATCAAACACAAACTCATATATAGATACATTATTCAATGGATATATTTCTCAAAAAAAGTGTTCCCCAAGAGAAATGTCATTATGGTAGTGTCAAACCAACAACCACTAACATCATGGTTTTTCGAGACACAAATCTCTTAATACAATTTTTTTTCGTATTTATATAAGAAGTGATGTTGTGAGTAACAACCAAAATGTTCAGAATATGATTTTCTCTATCACTGCAATTGTCAGTAACTGGATATATCTTAGTGCTTTGAGTGCTCTTGGCTTTTTCTATAATATGAGATGACACCAGTACAGGAAAATCAGGCACTGCACGCATATTTCTATTTTAGAATCACTTTGAGGTGGGATATGGGTTTGAAGAATGCATTAATACCTTGACTTGATGAGAAAGCGCACTTAGCCCGAAATCTGAAATCTTCAGATTGCCATATGTGTCAAGTAGTAAATTTTCAGGCTGCAAAATTGCAATGAGGAAATCAAGCATCTTTTAAGAAAATATCGTGTCTTTAAGGAAATGTCTTCTGAAAATATCAGAGATATCTTCGATGAATATGCAATGTCACAATTTAGCGAACACACCTTCAAATCTCGATGATATACACCTCTGCTATGGCAAAAATCAACTGCATTAATTAACTGATGAAAGTATCTCCGTGCCTCATCTTCTCCTATTCGGCCATGACTAACCTTAATGATCAAATAATTGTCAACATTTTTTCAACATAAGAGAATAGGAAGTACACAATAGTGTGAACAAAAAGGAAAAAAATCAATGTTTGGCCAACCTCTGACCTAGCCATACGCAGAAGAAACAAACACACACACACACACACACACACACACACACTAACACTATAGAAACTGACAAGTATAAACTGTAATAAAATGAAAAACTTACAATTTTGTCAAACAGCTCTCCCCCTGTAATAAACTCCAGAACGATGAAGATCTTTGTTCTGCTTCCCATTACCTGCAAAGAGAGAACTTTATTGAACCTGATATCCCAATGAAGTTCACTGAATAAATAGTTGATGGCATGAAGGAATATTCTTGGTTTTAACCCATCCACAATGATATAGTTTTTGAGAACTTATTTGTCTCCAAGATATTCTTTTTTCATTCTTAACATTATAAAAATAAACAATAAAAAAATCTACTCCATTAGCCAACATGTAAAAAGATATTCCAATATGAGTCCAAGATATTTCAACATGAAAAAGAATATTCCAACATGAAAAAAGGTTTTTTCGGTTAGGAGCGCTTATCGCTGGCTGAATGACGGTGGAATCCGTTGTCCGTTCGCCACGGTTATTTGGGGCACCAAGGTGCCTCTTAAAATTAGAGTCTTCCTCTAGTTGGCAGTCAATGGGGCGATCCTAACTGTTGGCCCAGAGGCCTTCCACTCTAGTTTTGATGATAATTAACTCATGTAGTTATGTTTACTAATTATCTTGTGATTTTAGTTTCAGATCTTTAATCAAGATATTAGTTGGTGATTAGCTTCAACAAAGGAGTTTAGAAGCTTTCACATGGTGATTCCAGAGCCCGAGCATCAAGATCATACTTTGCACTCGTTGGAGTCTAACTCGTGGATCACGTTTTGGATCGGGTCAACTTGAAGATGGAAGATCGTCAAGAAGACTTAGGTATCCTAGTTTAGTTTGTTTTAAATCCATTTGTAAAGATAAGAATAGTTGATATGCTTAAGTGCACAATACACACACGTTTTATGTTTTGATATTTTAACAAAACATATTTTTGGATTTAAAGACAAAAACTATGATATATGTTTTATGTATATTGGACTTATGTCCATATGCATCATGCCTAAATGTGTTTAAATATCATGTTTTTGTATTTCAATGAGTTTTAGGAAAAATCAGATTTCCTATTGAAAAATCCAAGTTTGGTAAAATACAAGTTTTGGTTTTTGATAAAACTTGCAAGACACAAAAATAGTTCAAAATGCTTGATATTTGAGTTGAAATTTTTATCACATGTTTATATATCAATGCAAAATGTTAAAACTATTTTTGTGGTATTTTTAGAAGATTTATAGATTTATTAGAATATTTTTAAACTCAGTTTTCTGACCCAAACTGCTGCTTGCCAGGCGCTGGCGGTCGACCGGGCCGGTCGACCGTGTTCCAGAGCTGGTCGACCGGTCGGTCGACCGACGTGCACAGACTTGTGCACGTTGGCCAGGCACAGGGCTCGGTCGACCGACCGGTCGACCGGCCAGAGAGCTTTGCTCTCTGTTTTTGGGCGGTCGACCGGGCGGTTGACCGGATCCCTCCAACGGTCGAAAAATCGATCGTTGGCGGTCGACCGGCCGGTCGACCGCCAGCTGTGCTGGCTGAAAAATCAGCCAACAGCTAGTTTGTTGGAGAGGCTATTTATACCCCATCTCTTTGGGGATTTTGATAAGACTTTTGACAAGAAAATTTTTCCCATTCTCTGGTTTTAAAAATAAGTTTTCAAAGTGTTTTAGAGCTTCAAAGATTTCATTTTATTGTTTTTCAAGGGTTTTAGAAAATCAAAGAAAACTAGGTTTTTGGGATATTGTTTTGGATTTTCATTTCTATCATCTACAAGAGATTTCCCAAGTAGTTTTTCTTTGTTATTTGATTTCCAAAAACACCTTGATTCCACACTTGAGCTATATCTTCTATCCTATTCTATTAGGATCCTTGTTTGTGGAAAGAGAGAAGAAGTTTGTGGTCTTTGTAACCACTTGTTGTAAAAACCCTTGCTTTGATTGGGTTGCTCCCTCTTTGGTAGAGGTTAAGGATTGGTGTTTGCTCCCTCTAGTGAGAGGTGGAGTTTGGTTTGTATATCCCTCTTCGATAGAGGTGATTTGTGGTTGTTTGGATACGGGCCTACCCCTCGATTGTGAGGTGGTGTTTGAGAGAGGAGTTCGGTACTCCCTTGTTGTAACAAATCCTCCTCGGTGGAGGTTCCCTCAGTGGGAGTCCTAGGTGGACAAGATAGTGGATTAGAAATCCTTCTCGGTGAAGGCGGGGACGTAGAGCTAGGGGCTCGAACCTCGGAACATATCATTGTGTTTGCGTTTGATCCATTGTCTCTCAACTCTCTCTCTTATATTTGTGCATAGCATCATTCATATCATTCATATCTATTTGCTTGTGTTGTGTCTTGCATCTTTCATATTGCTATATCATTTATATGCTTGGTTTGCTTGTGTGTGCCTCACTTGTACTTAACCACAAGAGCTTCATATAGCACCTCAACCCATATCTAGGGGAATCAAGAGGAGTTAGTCCAGAGCCCTTCACGGGGAATTCGGCTACACTTGTGTGTTGTACTAAGTGTGTTGCAAAATAGTTTTTAGCTTCTGCATTTAGTTCATTAGATTAGTCGTACACCTATTCACCCCCCCTCTAGGTGTACTTTCAATTGGTATCAGAGCCTACGCTCCTGATACTTAGGCTTAACCACCTAGGAGTGAGATCTTGGTTTGCTAATCTATCATTTGCATTTGCACACTTTTATTGTTTGCACACATATAGTTTGCACTCATGGATAGCCCTCCTACGTTTGATATTTCTAGACTTGAGATTTGGAAGGTTAAGATGAGTTGTTATTTGAAAACCCTAGGTTTGCATGTTTTCCTTGCCGCTACCAAGAAATACTATCTTGGTAATAGCAATCATATAGGGGCCAATGCACAAGCCCTTGAGGTTATTAGAAGCACGCTTAACAAAGATTATCTTTTGCTTGTTTCTAATCTTAATTCCGCTTTTGTAGTGTGGAACAAGTTGACAACCACCACCTCCAAGCTTCAATTGCCAATTCAACAAGAGGAGGAATCTAGTGGAGAATCCGAATCACAATGCTTCATGATCCAAGGGAATGACTCCCTTGAGGTACAATCGGAAACTCAACTAGATTGTAATGATTGTGTTAGTTTTTCAAATGAAAATATTGATGCCTATGCCTTAAATGAAGAACTATCTATTGTGTGTGAAAAATTAATAGAAAAATATAATTTGTTGAAAAAGAAGACTTTTGCTTTAAATAAAGAAAATGAAAAATTGTCTTCTAAAATTGAGATTGTTTTGCAAGAGAAGGAAGAGATTTCTAGTGAATGTGACTCACTTAGATCTCAACTTAATCTTGTTTTAAAAGAAAATAAAATTTTGAAAAGTAAAAATAATTGTGATGATGTGTTGAAGAAAAATAAGTTTTTATCTTCAAAATTAGATTTTATTTTAAAAGGTAACCATTCTTTGAAAAATGAAATTGTTTTCATTACAAAAGAGTTAGAAATTTGTTTAAATAAAAATAAATCTTTGAAAAATGAAATAGATTCACATGTTTGCCATGCTAGTGTAGCTTCACCTAGCATACCTATTGCATGCACCTCTTCTTCTAGGATTAATGATGATTTTTGTTTGTTAAAGAAGAGAATGGATTGTTTGGGCTCTACTTTGAGCCATTGTGCCAAGAGCCACACACGTTTGGAATCTTTGTTTCGAAAGAAACAAGTTCCATCTATGCATGCACACCCTTCACGGCATACACATGCTACCCACGGTCACAACCATCAAATGTATGCTCATGTGTACACTTGTACACATTGTGGACGTAAGGGCCACCTTGCTAAATTTTGCTATGATCGTATACATGATGTTAATTTAGCAAATAACTTTGTTTGGGTTAGAGAAGGTACTAACCCCCATGGACCCAAAAAAGATATGGGTACCAAAGACCACCCCTATTGTTGTTGATGTAGGTGTGGGCTCTCGCATGACGTGAGAGTAGTGGTACCTTGGAGTGGATGCGTTCCGTGCTTAAAGTGGACTATTTGGATGCATCACTTTCAAGGGGAGTTTGGTGGGGAGGACCACCATGTTTTGGAGCCTTGGAGAGTTGCCTTCTAGGTTTTGGTAACGATCTCTAACTCCCATTTATTATTTACATGCTTTTCATTCTATTCATTATTAGCATGTTTTATTGTTTATAGATTATTATGTTAATGCCATGATTATTAGATCATTGATATGCATGTATAACATTTTGAGACACCATGTTTAAAATGGACCATTATTTTAGTGTTCTCACCTTTGTTTAGCTATCATGTTTATCATAACTCTAATAACATGTGGATTTACATAATAATCATGTTTATGTTTATCATGTTGATTTTTATCTTATTTTATGCTTCATGCTTTGAATACATGTTTAGATGTTAGTTTTCATTAAGATTAGGATTTATACTTGTACATATAGTGAGCCACAAATAAATCTATATATGTTTGTACTTGATTGCTTATTTGTACCCATTAGATGTGCTAGTATAGTCTAGTTTTGATGATTCATGCACTTTAAACTTGTATTCCCATTTTTGATGTGTTTTATGATCATGTGTTTTCATTTCATGTATATGTCTATTTTGTCAAACTTTAAGATATACATGTATATCCCATGAGTCATTTGCTTTTCATGCAAATCTTTATATATGGACTCAATTGTGTTTAGGATATGTATGTATACTTTTTGTGTTGTCAAGACATACATATACCTTGAAATGTAAATTGTTTAATGAAAAATATAGATTTTCATGTTTTCATGTTTAAAGGAATTCAAATTGAGCTTATTGTCTATCTTTCATGATTATGATCTTCACATTTTACTTGTACACTCACCTTTCTAATTTACTCATGTTTTGTTTTCATGAGTCATATATATGCTTCAATGACTTTGAGTGTTGGATATCATGTGGATTTCTTGTTTCATGAAAATATCATTTTGTTTTATTCCTTACTTGAAGGATTCTGTACTAGTTTATAAAGTTTTTCATATAACTAGTTCGTATTCTTCATATGGTAGTGTTTTTCAAACATACTTTACTTTCAAACCTATTTTTGAAAACCCCTACCTTCCAAGGGCGGTTGGATGGGCGACCATGCTCATGTATGCTTTTTATTGAAAATCATTTTAAAACATAAGCATGAAATGGAAGGATAGGTAATATGAGATATACACTTGATATTATTGTTGTTTCAATTGGTATCATTGGATTCTTTCAATTGGTATCAATATTGACATTTTTTGTATACTCATATGTGTTTTATTTGTGCTTACTATATTCCTATATCTTTAAGCACACTTTATGATAATTTTTGGTATCATATGTTTTAAATGACAAATACTTACAATTGGTATCAAAATTTTGTTTAATTTAAATTGGTATCAAGATGCTTATTTGTTTACTCAAAATTGGTATCAAGATTTTGGTTTACTTTCATTGGTATCTATTGATCTATTTCTTTCAATTGATAACCATGAAAATTTATATTTGTTTACCCTTTATTGTTTCTATGTTTTGAACAACAAGGGGGAGAAAAATGTTTTGTTTTTATTTGGACCCCTTTGTTGATGATTGACAAAAAGGGGGAGAAAGATTTGTGTTTATATGCATGTTTTATATGCATGTTTTTTTAGTTTGTCGTTTAATTGATATCAAGAGCATTGTTTTTAGTTTGATGTTTATTGGTATCAAGAGCTTTAACATGTTTTTGTATTTGGTATCTTGTTTTATGCATGTCTATGCATACATGTTTATGAGCCTTCATTGCATATTCATTTGTTTATTGATATGCATGAGTTAAGGGGGAGCTTCTTTGAAGCTTAACTTTAATCCATGCATATATAACTCCATGAGTTTTGTCATCATCAAAAAGGGGGAGATTGTTGGCCCAGAGGCCTTCCACTCTAGTTTTGATGATGATTAACTCATTTAGTTATGTTTACTAATTATCTTGTGATTTTAGTTTCAGATCTTTAATCAAGATATTAGTTGGTGATTAGCTTCAACAAAGGAGTTTAGAAGCTTTCACATGGTGATTCCAGAGCCCGAGCATCAAGATCATACTTTGCACTCGTTGGAGTCTAGCTCGTGGATCACGTTTTGGATCGGGTCGACTTGAAGATGGAAGATTGTCAAGAAGACTTAGGCATCCTAGTTTAGTTTGTTTTAGATCCATTTGTAAGATAAGAATAGTTGATATGCTCAAGTGCACAATACACACACGTTTTATGTTTTGGTATTTTAACAAAACATATTTTTGGATTTAAAGACAAAAAAACTATGATATATATATATGTTTTATGTATATTGGACTTATGTTCATATGCATCATGCCTAAATGTGTTTAAATATCATGTTTTTGTATTTCAATGAGTTTTAGGAAAAATCAGATTTCCTATTGAAAAATTCAAGTTTGGTAAAATACAAGTTTTGGTTTTTGATAAAACTTGCAAGACACAAAAATAGTTCAAAATGCTTGATATTTGAGTTGAAATTTTTATCACATGTTTATATATCAATGCAAAATGTTAAAACTATTTTTGTGGTATTTTTAGAAGATTTATGGATTTATTAGAATATTTTTAAACTCAGTTTTCTGACCCAAACTGCTGCCTGCCAGGCGCTAGCGGTCGACCGAGCCGGTCGACCGTGTTCCAGAGCCGGTCGACCGGTCGGTCGACCGACGTGCACAGACTTGTGCACGTTGGCCAGGCACAGGGCTCAGTTGACCGACCGGTCGACCGGCCAGAGAGCTTTGCTCTCTGTTTTTGGGCGGTCGACCGGGCGGTCGACCGGATCCCTCCAACGGTCGAAAAATCGACCGTTGGCGGTCGACCGCCAGCCGTGCTGGCTGAAAAATCAGCCAACGGCTAGTTTGTTGGAGAGGCTATTTATACCCCATCTCTTTGGAGATTTTGATAAGACTTTTGAAAAAAAAAATTTTCCCATTCTCTGGTTTTAAAAATAATTTTTCAAAGTGTTTTAGAGCTTCAAAGATTTCATTTTTATTGTTTTTCAAGGGTTTTTGAAAATCAAAGAAAACTAGGTTTTTGGGATATTGTTTTGGATTTTCATTTCTATCATCTACAAGAGATTTCCCAAGTAGTTTTTCTTTGTTATTTGATTTTCAAAAACATCTTGATTCCACACTTGAGCTATATCTTCTATCCTATTCTATTAGGATCCTTGTTTGTGGAAAGAGAGAAGAAGTTTGTGGTCTTTGTAACCACTTGTTGTAAAAACCCTTGCTTTGATTGGGTTGCTCCCTCTTTGGTAGAGGTTGAGGATTGGTGTTTGCTCCCTCTAGTGAGAGGTGGAGTTTGGTTTGTATATCCCTCTTCGGTAGAGGTGATTTGTGGTTGTTTGGCTACGGGCCTACCCCTCGGTTGTGAGGTGGTGTTTGAGAGAGGAGTTCGGTACTCCCTTGTTGTAACAAATCCTCCTCGGTGGAGGTTCCCTCGGTGGGAGTCCTAGGTGGATAAGATAGTGGATTAGAAATCCTTCTCGGTGAAGGCGGGGATGTAGAGCTAGGGGCTCGAACCTCGGAACATATCATTGTGTTTGCGTTTGATCCATTGTCTCTCAACTCTCTCTCTTTATATTTGTGCATAGCATCATTCATATCATTCATATCTATTTGCTTGTGTTGTGCCTTGCATCTTTCATATTGCTATATCATTTATATGCTTGGTTTGCTTGTGTGTGCCTCACTTGTACTTAACCACAAGAGCTTCATATAGCACCTCAACCCATATCTAGGGGAATCAAGAGGAGTTAGTCCAGAGCCCTTCACGGGGAATTCGGCTACACTTGTGTGTTGTACTAAGTGTGTTGCAAAATAGTTTTTAGCTTCCGCATTTAGTTCATTAGATTAGCCGTACACCTATTCACCCCCCCTCTAGGTGTACTTTCACTAACATGCGATAATCTTAGGAAAATAGGCTGGCAGGGACTTGGTGTAACGGTCCCAGATTTCATTATATTTCCATACAAAAAACATTATTTTGATCCACAGATAACCATATCCATTTCCAAAATCCTTTAAATTTTGCCAGCACTTCCTTTGTAATACGGGGTCTACTTGATACATTGACACATATGGTTCCATATATTTCTCATCAATCAAACATGTATATACAACATCCCATGCAGTGGTATATCAAAATTTCGGCTTGACATCGCCTACTTAAAATCTCACGCATTTATTATAGGGATACTACACAAGATAACAAATTAAGGATCTGCTTAAGGATAATCTCCTTGTATCACCATCTAACATAAGCCAACGCAAGATAATACCCATTAAGAGTTCATACACAAATCTACATATATATATACATCATCTCCATGTACATGTATATAACCACTTTACATAATTACAATTAATAAAGAAGTTTGATAGGCCCACATAATGAATGTTGTGCACCCTTTCAGTACCCTATTCTTGCCTTTAGCTGCTATTTATCCCTGGCTTGCCCTGAAAAACATGGAGCTATGGGTGGGTGAGCTCGACAGCTCAGTGAGTGGAGTCAATTTCATTCATAAAAATGAAGCATAGCATTAACTATGTATAATATTCATGATACATGTAAATAAAATGAATGTGGCACATGAAGTATGTAATAATGCATCATTCTTTCTAATTGGGTATTTGCTTCCAGCTATTATTGATAGATGCACATATGACCGGTATACGGTGTCTCCACTACCACATACAATAACACATCTACATATTCTTAGTGTCACACACTCACACAAACGTATACATCAAGTATAGCCATTTATTCTCAATCACTTGTAAGATACAAATATAAGCATATCATATTTCATGACACACGACCCATCTCATACCCCGTCTTCACACCTACCAGCTCCCGCTGGCCCCTTCCTTCGTTTAACACACACAATATCATACCCCGTCTTCACACCTACCAGCTCCCGCTGGCCCCTTCCTACATTTAACACACACAATATCATACCCCGTCTTCACACCTACCAGCTCCCGCTGGCCCCTTCCTACATTTAACACGCACAATATCATACCCCGTCTTCACACCTACCAGCTCCCGCTGGCCCCTTCCTACATTTACATGAGAATAACACGACATGCATACACATTACATACACATTACATATACATCAACTATCAAGGTAACACACACAGTGACTATTGTGTTGTGATATACTTTTTCCATTCACCAATCATGTCATTGATGTGTCACACATGGTGAAGTTCGTGTAACTAACAAATATATGCACGCATATGAAATTTGGCAATTTAATGCTAAATCAACAATTACTATCATATTTGCAATTTGGTATAACGCGGTCCAATTTATTTAAAAACCCTACTCACCTTCAAGTTGAGCGTTCTACAAGGGGGTTCGTACCGAGCATCGCCTCGTGTTTCCTTTCCGAATGATCACATCGGACTCCGATATGCCAATCCTCCTATTTGATAGTAGCAACAACGTTACACATATAGCTCTTAGATGAATATCAAGTGAATTACAATGTTCTTGTAGGGGATACTTATTTGATAATTACGTATTGCTAGCCTCTTACCCTTGAAATTATACCAACAAGATTATCATGGCTATATCATTCTTTCCAACACAATAATATATTTTTCTAATTAATACTTACATGGAGTCCAATACCCCAATCCCAATTCTTACTATTAAAACAATATCACCTATACACTTCACATATGTACATTACATAGCTCTAATATTTACTAAGGCATAGCATATACTTCTTATATCCCCATTCTTTAGTAAAAAGAGAACAAACAATGTCACCCATCCCATGAAAATTAATCTATATGTCACCTTACATTATTCTAACATGCTTTTCCCAATTCCATCCAAATTTCATTATTCCACCTACTAATTTAACTTCATAACTCATGTAAGTATAATGAATATGAAAATCTACTCACTTGGTAAACGGATTCCCACTTGTACTCGTTGTTCAATCCTTCTACTCAAACCCTAGCAAAGATCAAAGGCCACTCTTAGTCATGAATATAAATTATAGCATGAGAAGGATTAGTGGAGTATAAGTTTACCTTTATCAAATCTTTGCCTCTGAAAATTTGGGGGTTTTAGGAACTAAAATCAGAATTTAGGGCTTTGATTTCACCTTCAAAAATCACCCCAAAACTGAAATTAAACCACCCCAAAACTAAAATTACCTCTCTTCTCCAGCCAACAAGGGATCCCCCCCTGAATCAGGCCGACCTGCGGCCTGAGCCGCCGCCGGCGCGCGGTTGCGCGCCGCCCCCGCGCGGTTGCGCGCGGCACCAGCGCGCGGCTGCGTGCTGGTGGCGCGCGGCTGCTGCCGCCCTCCCCTGGCTTCGGCTGGGGGGTGAAGAGAGAGAGAGAGATTTGAGAGAGAGAGAGAAAGGATTTTAGGGTTCAGGTGAGGGGAGAATTCTGTTTACAGAGAAGAAAGAAATTTCCTCTCAGATCTCAACGTAGAGATGTATCTTTTACAAAAAGACCCCCCACTAATCCCATTATTAATAAGTCAATATTTCCCCTATGATGCCACTTGGCAAAAATCCAAGATCAATTAATCCTAACCCTACAACTCACTTCTCCATGCACACCTACCCTTTTTAAATAAAAATTTCTAAATACCAAGTATTTCAATTAAATAATGGGGTATGGTTGGTGGGGGTAGTATATACCATGTATAATTATTTCCAAGTATTAAAATATATGACATCTTGCATATACATGGTTATTCTTTACATAAAACATTGATATATTTACATCACACATACTTGTGATAATTTATTAACACAAATTTCTCACTAAACCATCAAAAAAAAATAATTATACAGACATACGAATTAAAATTTGCATTGCCATAGTAAATCATGATTAACGTACGCCAAACCTTATAGTTATCAGTCCCAAATATCCAGCATTAACTCATGGCTAAGAATTAAATATTCTTTAGGAAAATAAATAAATAATAAAAATTTCGGGATGTTACAATCTACCCTCCTTAAGAAAGTTTCGTCCTCGAAACTAATAGCAATAGGAACAAGATAGGGTCAAATATTTGTAATTCATCTTCCGGTTCCATATAACGTTTACAATTTGCACTTGACTGAAAGTTTGCATAGGTTTCTAATTATAGAATATATCCTTTTCGAATTTCAATTTACCTTCTGCTTGTATGAACTTTGGCAGCTCAACTTTCAGGTTATGCAAGGAATATAAAATATAAAAAAAATTCTATGATGGATTATAACAAGGATTCAATCCTTCACACGCGAATGCTGCTGCTTGCCTTTATGCTTGATATAATAATTTTACTTCATAACCAATGATAGTTCCTTTAAAATAATTTCCCACTTTATTTAAGGTCAAATTCCTTCTTAACATCAATCTTGACCTCAGAGCTTTGTAACTTTGAATGTTTTTCCGGCGGTGAAGTCAGTCGGTATTAACAGATCCAATTTAAACTCAGATATTCGATTGGTCTAAAGTGTTATGGATTCAAACTACTTTCCTGTCTGATTTGTGTCACAATTATATCGGATATGCTTTAACAACAACCGAAATTTCTAAAGAACTCCCATATTAAATCCTGAGTCATGAGAAGTGGTTTACATTTTAATTACTTTATTTGTAGACTAGAACTTGTATCAGTTCCTCCACAAAAATATCTGCCATGAGTCAACAAAACAAACTTTCAAACTCTCACTGGCTTAAATTTACTAGAATGATTATCATTTAATACTTTATTGACTGGACGAAGTTAATTTAATCAAAGAATGCTAAAATCATGCCTTCCATCCACTTATTCAAGATGTGATGAGTACACTAATAACTGATCATCCTCTTTTTTTTTTCTGACTTAGTTTCCCACCACAATTTACCAATTATAGGTAAGTTAACAATCCTTCTTTTACCGATAACACAGAGTGTTTTAATATTGCAGTAACTGTAACACTTTACTTTATGCTCGTTATTTTCTAAAATAACAAGAATTCTCCCAAATTCATGATAAATCCCAATTCTAACATAAATATACATTACCCAGATTCTTAATAAGGTTCTTCTGTTCCGATTTATCTTGATTTGCCTGATATTTCAATTACTTTCATATTCCAGTGTCCCATATCACTGGCAGCTCATACTGAGGGCCCGCACCCTCAATAGAACGCATTCGAATCAAGACACGCGGGTATGCCCTCATTCGAAAGTATGAAAATAATCAATATCCTGCACTTCGAGATCAATCATACACGTCAGAACCGACTATCCCCCTTAGAAATTCTCATATACTGTCACGCTATCAATCAAACAATGTACACATACATACATATTAGTCTTATAGATCAATCCCAATGTGTAATTAACAATTCTAGATTACATTCCTATGCCTACACTTTCTAGGCCCTATGTCTCAGCCTTACTCCTCATTTCTAAACCTTTGCTCTGATACCAACTGTAACGGTCCCAGATTTCATTATATTTCCATACAAAAAACATTATTTTGATCCACAGATAACCATATCCATTTCCAAAATCCTTTAAATTTTGCCAGCACTTCCTTTGTAATACGGGGTCTACTTGATACATTGACACATATGGTTCCATATATTTCTCATCAATCAAACATGTATATACAACATCCCATGCAGTGGTATATCAAAATTTCGGCTTGACATCGCCTACTTAAAATCTCACGCATTTATTATAGGGATACTACACAAGATAACAAATTAAGGATCTGCTTAAGGATAATCTCCTTGTATCACCATCTAACATAAGCCAACGCAAGATAATACCCATTAAGAGTTCATACACAAATCTACATATATATATATATACATCATCTCCATGTACATGTATATAACCACTTTACATAATTACAATTAATAAAGAAGTTTGATAGGCCCACATAATGAATGTTGTGCACCCTTTCAGTACCCTATTCTTGCCTTTAGCTGCTATTTATCCCTGGCTTGCCCTGAAAAACATGGAGCTATGGGTGGGTGAGCTCGACAGCTTAGTGAGTGGAGTCAATTTCATTCATAAAATGAAGCATAGCATTAACTATGTATAATATTCATGATACATGTAAATAAAATGAATGTGGCACATGAAGTATGTAATAATGCATCATTCTTTCTAATTGGGTATTTGCTTCCAGCTATTATTGATAGATGCACATATGACCGGTATACGGTGTCTCCACTACCACATACAATAACACATCTATATATTCTTAGTGTCACACACTCACACAAACGTATACATCAAGTATAGCCATTTATTCTCAATCACTTGTAAGATACAAATATAAGCATATCTTATTTCATGACACACGACCCATCTCATACCCCGTCTTCACACCTACCAGCTCCCGCTGGCCCCTTCCTTCGTTTAACACACACAATATCATACCCCGTCTTCACACCTACCAGCTCCCGCTGGCCCCTTCCTACATTTAACACACACAATATCATACCCCGTCTTCACACCTACCAGCTCCCGCTGGCCCCTTCCTACATTTAACACGCACAATATCATACCCCGTCTTCACACCTACCAGCTCCCGCTGGCCCTTCCTACATTTACATGAGAATAACACGACATGCATACACATTACATACACATTACATATACATCAACTATCAAGGTAACACACACAGTGACTATTGTGTTGTGATATACTTTTTCCATTCACCAATCATGTCATTGATGTGTCACACATGGTCAAGTTCGTGTAACTAACAAATATATGCACGCATATGAAATTTGGCAATTTAATGCTAAATCAACAATTACTATCATATTTGCAATTTGGTATAACGCGGTCCAATTTATTTAAAAACCCCACTCACCTTCAAGTTGAGCGTTCTACAAGGGGGTTCGTACCGAGCATCGCCTCGTGTTTCCTTTCCGAATGATCACATCGGACTCCGATATGCCAATCCCCCTATTTGATAGTAGCAACAACGTTACACATATAGCTCTTAGATGAATATCAAGTGAATTACAATGTTCTTGTAGGGGATACTTATTTGATAATTACGTATTGCTAGCCTCTTACCCTTGAAATTATGCCAACAAGATTATCATGGCTATATCATTCTTTCTAACACAATAATATATTTTTCTAATTAATACTTACATGGAGTCCAATACCCCAATCCCAATTCGTACTACTAAAACAATATCACCTATACACTTCACATATGTACATTACATAGCTCTAATATTTACTAAGGCATAGCATATACTTCTTATATCCCCATTCTTTAGTAAAAAGAGAACAAACAATGTCACCCATCCCATGAAAATTAATCTATATGTCACCTTACATTATTCTAACATGCTTTTCCCAATTCCATCCAAATTTCATTATTCCACCTACTAATTTAACTTCATAACTCATGTAAGTATAATGAATATGAAAATCTACTCACTTGGTAAACGGATTCCCACTTGTACTCGTTGTTCAATCCTTCTACTCAAACCCTAGCAAAGATCAAAGGCCACTCTTAGTCATGAATATAAATTATATCATGAGAAGGATTAGTGGAGTATAAGTTTACCTTTATCAAATCTTTGCCTCTGAAAATTTGGGGGTTTTAGGAACTAAAATCAGAATTTAGGGCTTTGATTTCACCTTCAAAAATCACCCCAAAACTGAAATTAAACCACCCCAAAACTAAAATTACCTCTCTTCTCCAGCCAACAAGGGATCCCCCCTGAATCAGGCCGACCTGCGGCCTGAGCCGCCGCCGGCGCGCGGTTGCGCGCCCCCCCGCGCGGTTGCGCGCGGCACCAGCCCGCGGCTGCGTGCTGGTGGCGCGCGGCTGCTGCCGCCCTCCCCTGGCTTCGGCTGGGGGGTGAAGAGAGAGAGAGATTTGAGAGAGAGAGAAAGGATTTTAGGGTTCAGGTGAGGGGAGAATTCTGTTTACAGAGAAGAAAGAAATTTCCTCTCAGATCTCAACGTAGAGATGTATCTTTTACAAAAAGACCCCCCACTAATCCCATTATTAATAAGTCAATATTTCCCCTATGATGCCACTTGGCAAAAATCCAAGATCAATTAATCCTAACCCTACAACTCACTTCTCCATGCACACCTACCCTTTTTAAATAAAAATTTCTAAATACCAAGTATTTCAATTAAATAATGGGGTATGGACGTATGGTTGGTGGGGGTAGTATATACCATGTATAATTATTTCCAAGTATTAAAATATATGACATCTTGCATATACATGGTTATTCTTTACATAAAACATTGATATATTTACATCACACATACTTGTGATAATTTATTAACACAAATTTCTCACTAAACCATCAAAAAAAAATAAATAATTATACAGACATACGAATTAAAATTTGCATTGCCATAGTAAATCATGATTAACGTACGCCAAACCTTATAGTTATCAGTCCCAAATATCCAGCATTAACTCATGGCTAAGAATTAAATATTCTTTAGGAAAATAAATAAATAATAAAAATTTCGGGATGTTACACTGGGCATTTGCGTTCTTTGTTCGGCTGATGAGGAGTCTATTGATCGCCTTCTCCTCAAATGCCCTTTTAGTTTTTTTTCCATTTTGGAAGGATTGGAGCAGTCTCTCAATTTTTCTCTTCCAATACTTCCTTCCGCTACGAGAATTATTTGGACCTCTTGGAGGGTTAGTTCCTTTGAAAAAAAGGATTAGGTGATATAGGATACCGCGACCGCTGTTGGATTTTGGGGTATTGGGAAGGAACACAATAATCGAATTTTTAACATGACGGCCAAATATCCCAAACAGACTTATCATGTTTGCTCTTCTTTTATTTCTGATTGGAGCATCCTTGTTTCAGGCAGGGCTCGTGAGAGGGTTCGATGGAGATTGGAACAGCTTCCTGTGGACGGAGATATTGACCATTTCCCAGAGGACTCTGATGGTGGGGGACATGGGTCTGATCCTGTCCCTCATGGTGTGCGAGTTTCTGCTAGCAGGGGACTCGACGGTCAGGTAGTTTGATGGTGCTTGTGTTTGTTGGGTGTGATGTCTGATTGTTTTGGGTAATCCTTTTTTCTTTGTGGCGGGTGTAGTGGTTGTTTTCCATCTTTGCCTGTTTTGGTGTTTTCCTCCCAGATTGCACCTGTATGTGCTTTTTTGTCTGGGTGTTTATTGTCTTGATGGTCTCGTGTTCTGTTTTCATTAAAAAAATTTTAATTAAGCGCAAGGGAGCCTTTTGCTTTCCCTCTTTTTTCCTCAAAAAATATGAATCCAAGATAGATGAATCATGCAAACTTAGTTTTAGTATAAATCTAAGTTCTTTAAGTATAACAATGGACTTGTAAGAAATTTAAAAGAAAGGATATTTTCACACTGAAAAATCCTAAATTCTATCTGTTCCGATCATAACAGAAGTTCATAACAGTGGTTTTTTTTTTTTTTTTGTGGGAGGGGGGATCCTCTCTGACTGTGGATAGGTTGATCCAGGATGAGGTTTACTTGGGGCAAAAAAAAAAGATCTCTTTACCTAATTAACTGTGCAACATGGATAGGATCGAATTTTTTGTAAATAAATAAAAAACTCAAGAAAAGTGTTTTGTGTATAACTTCCTGATATATGTAATCTATTTATCAGCGATGGAGGCAGGAAGATGTGAAAAAAAGAGAGTAAAGTATCAAATTTAAATTACTTCAAATGTAAGAATCATGATATTTTTAAAAATAGTAACATTCCTCACTATCACCTTAAATCTTACGCTTGGTAGTTGGTACATACTTTAAGATTTTAAAAAAAAATTATTTTATACTAGCTTTGTTTTGTTTCTCGAACTAGATTAAAAGAAAAAGATAAAAACTACAAGACCGATAAAGACAAGTAAGGTGAGTAAGAAGAGGCTCAGGACTACCTCATGCAGGCGAACAACATTTGGATGCTTTATTAACTTCATATTGGCAATTTCCCGCTTGATCTGCATCACAACAGTATAATGTTGACAATAAATTATTAGGAAGAGTGGAAGAGATAAATATACTATTCTTGCAAAATATCAATTAAGTGAACAATTTTTTCTCCGGGGATGAATTATCCAAGGAGCATAACGTTGAATAGGAAGTAGGAACAAGTCAAAAAAAGATAAAGACCCTAAAACGTCTACCCTGTAAATAAAAAATGGGTTCAAAAAGGCAATATCTAGTTTGCAAACAAAGGGAACCCGAGGTGCATCTAGAATACAAAATATCCCACGAGGAATAGCGCAATAAGTGAATGACTTGTTCTTAGAAGCAATGATTAATATAATAATTGAAAATTTGGATAAACAAAAGCATATTCCAGAGACTATACAAAGTTGACAGATATAAGCTTGACAGCTCAGTTAAAAAATTTCAATTTGAGTATGAAAAGATATTGTGTGCTGCCATGTTGGCATTCAATCCTATTGGTAAAGTTGCTTGGAATTATGATAATCTAAAAGGTTGCTTGGATGAATGCTTTTTGAACCCTCTTTAATATAACTAGGATAATAAGATGTCAACAGCAACGTCTAAAATAACTTAAATAAGTAAGTATCCATTCCAGATGTCACCTCGGTACCTCCCAAACAAAACAAAAGCTTTTACTAAGTTGTCCAAATATAAAAACATTCTCAAGATTCAAATGCAGCACAGAATTAAATAAGTCGTTGAAGAGTTCTTCTAAGTTCTAACTCATCATCAGACATCTGTTTGTTGTTGTTATCGGACAAACAGTAAACAAATAATTGCTGTTGACATGTTAATTTCAAGCTGCTATATACAAGCTTACCTGTTATGATATTAAGAATAGATGGATACAGAACTCAACCACCAAAGGCAAGATGAACATGCGGGAAATTCAAAATAGTAAAAGGTTTGAAAAAAGACCTGTTCAACCAATTTGTGCTTCAGAACCTTCTCCTTGTCAAGGATCTTGATGGCAACATGTTCGCCTGTTTCACAGTTTCTTGCAACTCTGACCCTAGCAAATGTTCCTACTCCGATTGTCCGGCCAAGCTCATATTTTCCCACTCTACGCTTCACTTTTGTGTGCTCATTTTCGCGTTATCTGTGTTAT
The DNA here is from genome assembly GCA_038442645.1 of Agave tequilana. Classification (NCBI taxonomy): domain Eukaryota; kingdom Viridiplantae; phylum Streptophyta; class Magnoliopsida; order Asparagales; family Asparagaceae; genus Agave; species Agave tequilana. Next base: position 49,675 of record JAVJIF010010103.1, on the reverse strand, counting down.
TACTGCATCAGTCAAGACCAGATATGACATGAATCTTTTCTCAAATGCAATTTAGATATATCACTAACGAGACTCAAAAAAGTGATTTATTTTAAGAAAATAAGATACATAAATGTAAATCATAAATTCAGTTCCCCGTCTATCGCGGTAAAAATTAGCCAATTGCAACAAGGTAATTGGCTGAATATCGACTACTAAACCTCAATTCATATACAATTCAAATGAAAAACATTAATGATTTCCAGAGCCATTAACGAAGAAAGTGTCAAAACAAGAGTCCTCTCAACCTTTAAGGGAATAATTCCCCATTTAGGAAAGAAAGAACACCTTCTTCAAAATTCAATTAACCCCCAAACAAAGCTACAACACATCAACCCATATTCATGCCAGACTCAATTCTAGCATCATTAAAAGATAATACAGTGCATTGAAGGTAGATACATCTCGCCAAAATATGATGCAAGACGAAGGATACAAGAAAAGAAAAGCAAAAACCGAAGCGAGCAATGGTCATTGAGTACAAAGCACGGACACTAAAAAATCAGACGCAATTGACAGGTGAGTATTTCACAGAGATAAAAACATCCTAACCTTAGAAACTTCAAGTACATCACTCCTGAAAGACCAGCCTAATAAACTCGGTTCCCAAATTCAAAATTCACATAGCTCTCCTCATCCAACAGTCCATTTATCAAAACCAAGGGAGATTTTCTCCCGTGACTCCTTCACAAGTTGTGTCCGTCCGTCTGTCCTCTTCATCCGGACATGGGGTGGGTTGGTTTGGGTGTTGGGGTGGGGTGGGGTGGGGGGCTCTCTCCCCTCAACCCCCACCCCCCCTCCCCCTGCTCTTCTTCACCGGTGAAAATCGGTCGGTTTCCCCCGCAAACGCGGTATACTAGTATAAGCATATACATACACTGATCAATTAGCATATGTACAAAACATAATGCCTAAAGTCTATCAAGAAATCAGAACAAAAAAGGGGAATGAAGAATTCATAAAGCAGCCTCAACCCTTCAATTACGATATTGAACTAAAGAAATTCCTCTGAGTAAATTATTCCCTTTCATAATATTAAAAGAAAAGGAACAATCAGTGGATGAAATGATCCAAACTTTCAAAGTGATTACAAAAAGTGCGAATCAAAAAGAGCAATAAAGATCATCCAGTCCACAAACAGCAGCAGACTGGTTAGACACAAATTTTAAAAAAAACAAAATCCTAGCAAGAAATACTCAATTGGAATGAGATATCATCAACCCATACGCTACAATCTTCAAGTTATTAAAAATAGGTTGAATTGATCAAAATTGGACGGGCTAAAACTAATCATAGAGCTGTAGCTATGGAAGAAAACCCAAATCACAAACGTGAGAATCCAACAACATTACTAGATGAGTGAATGAAGAATCCCAAGTCATGCAGCACACAAAAATTACCCCAATTCAAAACCCCTCAACAAACAAAAACCATATTCTAAAATCAATCCGGTGTCCAGATTTTTTTTTTTGGCAAACCCAATCCTCAACACAGAGCACAGAAACTGAAAACGTAACAAACACCCACCTCTGTCTTTAAATCCTGAACAAAGCCAGCATATACTGATAACACAAGGTTCAAAAATCCAGAAATTCTCTCTCCTCTCCTTCTCTCTTCAAAGACCGGAAGTTATACAACAGAAACAGCAGCAGCAACAAAGCAGTACACAACACCAAATGATTTATAAATCCTGGCAGAAGAACCAGGATGAAAAAGATGGAAGAGGAACAGAGAAGAAGAAGAAGAAGGGGAAGGTGTGAGAGAGGAATGGAAGGGTGAGGTGGCACTGAATGGGCAGCAGCGGCTGGCTCTTTCCAAATGTAAGCACAGAGAGAGCATTAAGTTTGCTGTTTGCCCTGCCGCTTAAATTTTTGACTCTGGGATAGGGACACGAGGCCCAGATTGGATGCTGACAAAAACTTTCCTTGTAAACTAACGGCCTTTTAAAGCATTTTCGGGAGCCCTGTACTTTAGGGTCCTTTTCGTGTGTGGTCCCAGTGAGAGCTCTGTCCTGTCCACGTGTCCCTCTTCTGTTTGCCAAACAAACAACTATCCAATCCAAGAATGATTTTTTTTGGCTCACCGGATTTTGCTCACCGAGGTGAGCCGCGCGAAGAGGCGGGCACCGGTCCACCCATCGGGCGGCTCACCACGCGCGGTGACCGCGGTGAGCAAAACCTTTTAGCAAAAAAATTTCCCCAAGAATCTGATCCTTGAAATGGGTTTACACGAGTAAGGGCCTGTTTGTTTCGTTGCAAAACGTCGCAAGTCCTAAGTCGTAAAATGAGAATGGAAAAAGTGAACTGTAACAGAAAAAATATATTGTGTTTTACGGTGTTTGGTTGATAAAGTGAAGTGTAAATGAAAAAGTATATTGTGTTTTACAGTGTTTGGTTGATAAAGTGAAAGTGTAAATGGTAAAGTATGTTGTGTTTTACGGTGTTTGGTTGATAATGTAAAAGTGTAAATGGAAAAGTTGACCACAAAATTAACTGTAGTAGTGATTTAAATATTATAAATACTATTAAATTAAATCTACTATTGCAAATTAAATTGTATTAATAAATTTGAGATAAAAAATTAATAATCTTAATATTTTATTTATAACAATAATATTAATAAAATATTAGTATAAATAGTAAAATATTACTAAAATATTAACTAAATAAATAATATAAAATTTTAAGAAAATCTAAAGAACATTAATAAAATTTTAAGAATACTAATAAAATATAAATATTAAAAAATCTTACAACAATAATAAAATATAGTTATAATATTATAATATTAAAAATACTTGAAAATTATTATAATATAAATTTTATTATAATATTATTGTAATATTATAGAAATATAAAATTAACAAAGTAAAATATAATTATAATTTAATAATAAATTATCATTATAGTATTATTATACTGAATTATTATTACAATATTAACATAATAAAATATTAATATAATAATGAAATATATTATGATATTAATAAAGTAATTTTTTATATTAAAAAAATAATTAAATATATAGTAATTTTATATTAAAGTATAATATTGTTATATTAACAAAATATTAACTCTAAATAAAATAATAAAAAATGGAATAAGTATTAATAAAATAATAAAGTACTAAATAAAATATTTAATTAAATTAGTAAAATATTAAATATTAAAACAATATAAAAACAATAAAAAAATTAAAGATTAAAAATATAAAATAATTAAATAATTAAATAAGAAATTGAATACTATTTAAAATATTAAATATTTAATAATATTAAATTATATATTGATTATCAAGTAACTGTTTTGAACTGTAAGTGTACTACAAATGAAAATTATATGATTACAAAATTAACTGTAGCAACTGCAAGTGAGAAAATATGAGTGTAAAAATGAGATTTATATGACCACAAATTTAACTGTAGCAACTGCAAGTGGGAAAAGAAGAGTTGCATTTTGCAACTTGTTTTTCAGCAAAACAAACAACGGAAAATGGAAAAGAAGTTTTACGATTTGCGTTTTGCGGCGTTTTGCGGTGAAACAAACACGCCCGATGTGATCCTATTAATTTCCAACCATCATGATCATTGGTCAGATTCTAAGTTTACTCCTCAGTAGTTATCAATTCAAATCCCGACATGTATTTTCTAGCAAAAAAAAAAAAATAATTCATATATAATGTTAGTGCGTCTGTGTGATCTACTAACCAGTTCAACAACATATGAGATGGTGAATCTTTCAATATTTAATGGACTGGCTCATATAAAGGATTTATTTGATTGGATTTGTCAAAGTGGAGTGAATTTTTAAATAGATTTTCTTCATATTGACAATTGAATTCTTTATTAATTCAATATTCAATTTCTAAATTTTTATATTTTTATTTGACCCCTCAAATCATCTAAGTTGGAATCAAAATCTTCCTTCTTGTTAGTTGTTAAGATGATCAAAATACCTTTATGCCTTAGAAAAAGTAAATGGGGATAGATCTACCCCATCAGCTTCTCTCTCATTCAGTCTCTCAGTCTCATTATCCACCCCCAACTCAAGTTCCACTTTCATAGAGCCCTTAACGTCATAGAATTAGCTTGGTGAAAGAGAAACGGCTTGGCCAGAGAGAAACAAAGAGTGAAAGAAATGATGAGTTTAGTCAACTTAAATAGTATATAATATCTGAAGTTAAATTTGAAATATTCTATGGATCACATTAACTAATGGCAGAGTGCTTTTGTTCCAACTTAAATAATTGGGAACATCAAAATGAAAATATAAAAATTTGAGAGGTGAATATGAAATTAGTTAATAATAAGCAGGTGAAGCTTATTGCAGAAGTCTAAGGGGTGGAAGTTTTGCACAGTGGTCGCAAATGCAAGTAACTAGAGCATAGCAACAAAATGATTGTTAACGAGCATTCCAAAAGATGAAGAATTAGATTCGAACCTGACTTCTTTATCTAAATTATGAGCGTCAGGAGTTGTCATTTTCGATAATTCAAAAGCGCCTACAGGATAAGAAGACAATCAATCAATATCTGAACAGGTTAAGCTATTAATTATTACATAAGAATAAGTTGGATCCAAAGCACAACAGTTGGACAGCTTAATCAGGGGGTTTCGAGATAAGATCAAAGCTCAGAATTCCTTTCGACAGGAAAAGGAAAGTACATGTATAGGGAGAACAAGTGCAGTGCTAATCAAATATGGAATTTAAAATTTTACACTGATTAAAATAAACACACAACAGATATTCAAAGAGTGATGTAGATTTTTCGGTGAAAAACTCTATAACTTTTTCTCAAGATTTCTCTAAACTAAAAGTTGAGGTGCTTCAATAGCTCTCTTGGTTCAATATAAGACTTGTATCCTTTCAAAAGGATTTGATCCCGGATCCTTCCCACTCAAATTCAACCCTCCAACATTCGAATACAAGATCCACTCCGTTGAAGTTGATCTATACTATTTCAAGTATCTATAAAACAAAAATCAAGTGTTTTAAATACTTTTTGCCCATCCATCAAGCGATGCAAAATGGACGGCCGAAAGTAGTGAGTTGGTTAGATCTATGTCTTTAGACATACAAATTCTCGATCCGGCCATTTCATTATGATCTAAACATTTTAAAACCCCTATAAACTAATTTTTGTTAGATTTCAAATGTTTTACACCGTTAAACTAACCAACTCACTATTTAGGCCGTCCGTTTTTCCCCTACTTGATGGATGGGCAAAAAGTATTTAAAACACTTGATTTTGGTTTATAGATACTTGAAATAGTATAGATCAACTTCAACGGAGTGGATCTTGTATTCGAATGTTGGAGGGTTGAATTTGAGTGGGAGTTGATCCTCTAAGAACGGTTCTCACGGATTTCTGTGAGAACTTTCACGTGGGTCGTCGGATCTGATAGATCAAATCAAATAAAACTAGATCTCTATCAGATCCGACGGCCCACGTGAAAGTTCTCACATGAATTCGTGAGAACCGTTCTTAGGGGATCAACTCACTATATATATATGTGTGTGTGAGAAAAATGTATATCAGCCGACGGCTGAGAGACCCTCTCAGCTTGCGGTGTCGTGGCACATTATTAGTCACACTAGAAAGGACGGCCCGCTTACCGAAATAGTTGAAATTACTAAATAGCCCTGCTGTAAAAGTTAGTAGATTTGTATAGTTTATTATAATTTTATATTTTCTGACGTTACTCAATTTTGTCACAATTATCTTTTATCACTGCGGCCAAACTGCAAACGTTTTTTTATCAAATCACGAAACTAATTTGAATCCTTCTTTATTATTTTTTTTGTTATCTGATTTGAAATTTAATGATTTTTAATATAGTCGCAGTTTTACTTTTTTTTCGCATGTAATGTATAAATTATTATTTTTTTTAAATATTGAATTCGGACAAGGACTGCGACGATGATCGCAGTGCTTAACGAGAGCAAGTCGTGGTACTGCGACTATGGTCGCAGTACTCACGACAGCATTTTTTTTTTTGGATGAGTTTTTTTTTGCTAAGTTATATGTAATAACTGGTCTAAGGACTGATACTATAGTCGCAGTTTATGTATGGTTTTATATGTTTGATCTTCACTGTAACTTATTGCATGCGAAGTAGGACTGCGACTATGGTCGCAGTGTTTAAGAACAACAGTGGCAATCGTAGGACTGCGACTATGGTCGCAGTGTTTAAGGAGAACAGTGACAATTTTCTAATTTGCGATATACAGTGAAATATACAGTGAAATATACTGATTTGAGAGGATTGCGATGATGTTCGCAGTATTATCTCTTCATATAATTTATTTTTGGACTGCGACCATGGGAGCTGTTTATAACTTTATTGAATGCAAAACTATCAAACTGTTTATGACTGAACAGTGACCGTGGTCGCAGTTTCATATGTAATTATAATATGAGTACTGCGACCATTATTTCAGATAAGATGCAGAATTAATACCTATACGGTATACTTTGTATGTATTTTAAAAATGTGAAAGATTATTTTGCAGATAGAAGTAAATTTTATTTATAACATAATATGGTGAGAAAGAGACCTTACAAAAAAAGAGCATTAAAAGCTTTTAAGAGAAGACAAAATAACGTTGAATATCAGAAGATTAGGAAATCCTAATCCTCGTCATCATCACCATGATAACCAGATTCGTCTTCTTCATTCTCCTGGTCTTCCTATTCATCACTTATTTCCTCACCATCTTCCTGTTTTTGAGGTTTTTTGGTTCATCGATAAACTCCCAGAATGGATCGTCTCTATCAAGCTCTTCGTCCGATCCGTTGCGAGAAAGTGAGCCTATAGCATCATAGGACATGCTTTCATCAAGCATGCCGCCGTCAAGTGGCAGAGGAATAATGTCCTCCTCACTAACCTACATGAAAACTTCATCATCATCATGAATAGGAGGATCAGTTAAAATATTATTTGATGTAGTGAGATAGTCAAAAGGAGTGAAGTCCAGACTGGTATCAGATTCCAGACTGGTATCAGATTCACTAGAATATCCTGAAGAAAGAGGACCAGTGGGGATTGATTGAAGTTGAATTCTGAGTGTTCAGAGGAAAAAGATGGGGAAGACATGATTTAAGAATGAATTGTTTTTCTGGAAGTTTTTGAAATCAAATTGAAAAGGAGCAAAAATATAGTTTTTAGATATGAGATAATATATTAGTTACAAGCACTATATAAAGGTCAATAATGTGAAAGAACATGAATAGTAATAATAATTGTTATAGGTTGAAGAGTTATGGCTGGAGAATCTGAAGAGTTCCTTTTTTCCAGAGGTTTACTACGTGAAGTACAAATAAACTTGTTATAGAATGTTTTGCCTATATCTTTAGATTACGTATGGTGCACATCTTTCCTTTATCGTGATTAACATTAGTGCATCTCTTTTTTCTAGACTGTTTTGTATCACGGTAGATAGATTATTAATTACTTCATTAAATTCAGTGTAATTAATATAGTATTTTATAAGATGTGATATACGCGAACTGATCTCAGGGTCGCATGGCTAAACTACCTTGTAAAATTATAAAAAATCTTTTACATAAGGCATGCGAAAAAAGATTGCGACTTGGTCGCAGTGCTGAAGGAGGTCGCAGTGCTGTACGATAACATGTTTTCGTCTGTTATTTTTTTATGTTATAAGGAATGCGACTATGGTCATGCGTGATATAAAAATTTTTTGTTATACTATGACTGCGACTATTGTCGCAGTCGTCATTTAAAATTGAAAGTTATTTTGTATTAAGTTTGCGACCATGGTCGCAATGATTGAAGTTTTATTATGTTATGACTGCGACTATGATTGCGGAATTTGTAAAACGGTGAGAATTCTGTTACAGAAGGCATGCTTCTGTTTATTTCACATTATGTTCATCCAATTTTTTCTCTATTATATTTTCGATGTAGTAGAATTACGAATTTTACAACTGTAGATATATTCAACTGAAAATTATTTTAGGTAATTTTTGTTTGTGGATGAGTTTATGGCAGTTTAGAAGTTAAAATGGATTATTTTTGTCATTTTGATTCACGAATGTTTAGGCGGGATTTATGGGGTATTTTTGTCATTTTGATTCACGAATATTTAGGCGGGATTTTTTGTTTTTTTTGGCGCCTACACTCTGTGGCCGATCTGTGGCATATATTCAGCCACGTCACCGCGGTCTAAGAAACTCTCTCAGCCGTCGGCTGAGGTACAGTAACCCCTATATATATATATATATATATATATATATATATATATATATATATATATATATATATATATATATATATATATATATATATATAATATATATATATATATATGAGAAAAATGTATATCAGCCGACGGCTGAGAGACTCTCTCAGCCTGCGGTGACGTGGTTCAATATTTGCCATGCCACTAAGTTGCGCCCCGCTTATAGGAATAAGTTAAATTACTAAATACCCCTTGGTAAAAGGTACTTGCCCCGTTATTGTTTATTATTATTTTTTCTCCCAATTTTTTATCGCTCGTTGTCAGATTTAGGTTATTGTTTATTATTATTTTTCCCTTATTTTTTTACCGCTCTTTGTAAGATTTAGGTTATTGTTTATTATTATTTTCCCCTATTTATTTACCGCTCTTTGTCAGATTTAGGTTCTCCTTTTCTAGCCTGCCATAAAGTTTTCTCTGAAAATATCGATTTGCTCCGTAGCTTTTTCTCCTTTTTATTTAATGTCGGCGTCGGAGCAGTCCACTTCTCCTGCCAATTCTGGTCGCAGTCGTAAGCGATCTCTATCTCCCGATCTAAATATGGAGGATATATCATCTGGTTCAACTTTCTCTCAGAATATTGAAAGTATTGAAGGGTTAACATCTTTGCATACTGATCAAGAGGTTTTTATTGTGTTAATTATTTTTCACAATTTCTTAAATGTAGAAGCTTTCTCTGTAGCATATATGGAACTGCGACCTATATTTCGTTTTACAGAACAAAATAATCACTTGTTCTAAAGTTTAAGAACTGCGACCACGGTCGCAGTTTGATTTTAAAATAATCTCCGGCTTTAAAAACTATTTTGTAACTGCCACCTAAGTCGCAGTCTTATTGTTATAATTCTTACACGTTTCTATGTCAATTATATCTAGTTTATACTCTAAATCTTAAGAATGCGACTTAAGGTCGCAATATATATTCATTAGAGAGTTGCACAGTTATTATTCAGGTTTTTAAAAAATCTACTCATACGGAAAACTGCGACTACGATCGCAGTCTTTTAGTAAGAAGTTATATAGATTTCATTACATCTGCGACCTTGGTCGCAGTTTTAGTAATTACAGTTCAGACGTGTGATATTTAAAAAAATATTTATATTTATGTAGTTCGTCAATTTGTTTTGTAGGATCTGAATGCACATGGAGAAATGTCTGGAAGCTCAAATATTTTTTTAGGGAAACAGTTTTTCACGGATGTGGAAGCATACAATTTCTACAATTCTTATGCAAGGAACAGAGGTTTTGGCGTGAGAAGAAAAGGAATAGATAAGTCACGGAGGCCTCCTCATGAAGTTATTTGCAGAAAATTTTGTTGCAACAAGCAGGGTGTGAAGAAGTTGCGTGACAAAAGACAAGAGGGGCTTACAGTGCACCGTCGAATTGACACTAGAGTAGCGTGTCCTGCTGAGATGCATGTTTGTCTTCGTTTTTTATTTGACAGAAGATATTAGGTTGTAACCAAATTTGTTGATTCTCATTCACATGAATTGTCAAGCCCGGATAAGGTACATCACCATTACTCTCACTAGACACATCGATCGAAGATTAACAGAAGCATTATGAGCAATTTGGTTGATGTAGGAATGCACCCTTCAAATATTTCTCGTGTTGTGAATACAATGAGCCACGGAGAAGGTTGTGAAGAAGTAAGCCCGCAACAAGTTATTGATTTTACTCGTCAACGTAGAAATAACATTGGCCATGAGTTTATTGCGATCATCAAATATTTTCAAGAGAAAGCCGAGTCCGATCCAGAATTTTTCTTTGCAAGTGAAGTTGATAATGCGGGCACACTTAGAAGAATTTTTTGGGCTGATGGAAGAGCTATTTTCTCGTATTTGAGGTTCTGTGATGTAATCGTCTTTGACACAACATACAGGACTAATCACTTGAGTTTGCCATTTGCTCCATTCACTGGAGTAAATCATCATCGGCAGTCAATTTGTTAAGCTGTGCATTGCTTGCTGATGAGCAGAGGGATACGTTTGTGTGGCTATTCAAAAAATGGCTCAAGTGCATGCATGGAGTTGCACCGAAGTTGATATTACTGATCAGGATGTCCAGATTGGTGATGTCATCAAGATGGTTTTTCCAACTACTCGGCACCAGTACTGTTTCTGGCATGTACGGAAATATTACCGAGCAACAAATCCCGATGACAAACAAGTATGGAGAATATATAGTCTCTGATTTCCATCATTGGTACACCTCCCGTGATATAAGCACATACGAGGAGCGATGGCGTCTGATGAATGAAAAATATCATTTAGAAGAAGAAGAAGACAGTTGGTTGTTAAAGATGCACAGACTGCGTGGACACTGGGTTAATGCATATCTCAAGGATGTTTTCTGTGCTGGAATGACAACCAGCCAGAGGTCTGAGAGTATTAATTCTTTCTTTGATGGTTTTGTGAAATGAAATTTGTTCACCAATATGATAAAGCTGTTGCTGCCCGTCGTAGTTCTGAATCTCAACAAGACTTTCGGGATTTGAATTCTGTGCCCAACTGTACATCGAATCCATATGAGATACAGGTTTCGGAGTTGTATACCCCGAAGATCTTTCAGTTGTTCTAAAAGGAATGGGCAGTTGTAACGACACTGTTTTCAGAAGAGTTGGAACACGATGATCCTGGGTCAAAATATCTGGTTGGTGATTTTTCAGAATCAAAAGACAGCTGGAAAAGGTCAGTTATGAGAAGCGTGATGAACTTCATGTGTCTTGTAGTTGCTCATTATTCGAAACAGAGGGTATCTTTTGTAGACATATTCTATGTATTTTGTGGCGCAATCACGTTACACATATATCAGAATCATATATACTTCAGAGATGGAGGTTGGATGCTCGTTACAAAAATGTTGCAATTGAAAATGACATTAGGCCTTTTCCCAGTCAAGGCACTCCACGGACGGCTAGATTGTGGACACTTCGTTCCAAATTTAATGCAATTCTTGAAATGGTCGCCGATTCTGATATCCATCTTTCAAAGTTGGATGTAGTTTTGGAAAGATTTGCTGAAGAAACCACTAGTGAATACAAATCCATGTCAGTAAATTATCAATCATCACAGTCTAAAATACTAATGGTTCCAGTGGATCCATCGTTGTACTGCGAATGGTGAAGAATTGACCATACGCGATCCAATTGATCCTGTACCAACTAAGGGGAGGCCTAGAGCTGCATCCAGGCTTAAGTCTGGTTTTGAAGATTCTCTATATCAGAAGGAAGTGAAGCATCGAAGATGTGAAAACTGTCAAGAGCTGGGCCATTACAGGACTGGTTGTCCATTATTGGTATTAAATTAAACCTGTTATATAGTTCTTTCTAAAGATTTATGTTTAAAATTCTTACTTTTCCTTTTTAATTGCAGAAGAAGTAGTTTCATGTTGCGTCTATCTAGAAGGAATAAAGTGTTCATCTTGACAGCTTTAGTCATGAACTGCGACCAGGGTCGCACAACGCAGAGAGATTCATGTCGCATGCTGCGACTGGCATGTCATTATAAGTAGATTTTTATATCATTTTTCACATCTGCTGTACTTTTTGTAAGTAGTTATACTTTAGAGTTTCACTGTGATAAAGTTGGCCTACATAGTTTACCTTTTAGTTACTTTAACATAGACAGCGACTTTGGTCGCAAATATAAGCAGCGTATGAAGATAATCGCGACCGTGGTCGCAGTGCTTTTATGTAGGGGAAATTTTTTTGTTGCTATTAAAATTGTCCTCCGTCTCTTTGTATTATTATAACATTTGAATATAGTTGAAATTTTCCGCTCAAATATATTTTCGACAATTTTGCCCTATGTTGTTCTTTATTCCACTGAACATAAAGTAACACTGCGACCATGGTCGCATTCATATTTGCCCATTTGAATATTGACTTTCTCGTTGTCTACAACAGTTTCATGACTGCGACCAGAGTCGCAGTTGGCTGACGTTATTTTTTTCTTGTCTTCGACAATAGTCGCAGCGTTTCCTTTTTCATTTAATTTTAACATCCATTTCGACAATTTTGCCCTATGTTGTGCTTTAGTCCACTGAACATATAGTAACGATGCGATCATGGTCGCAGTTCATATTTGCCCATTTGAATATTGTCTTTCTCGATGTCTACAGCAGTTTCATGACTGCGACCAGAGTCGCAGTTAGCTGACGATATATTTTTTTCTTTTACTGCGACAATAGTCGCAGCGTATCCCTTTTTTTTTAATTTTAACATCCATTTCGACATTTCTGCCCTATGTTGTGCTTTAGTCCACTGAACATAAAGTAACACTGCGACTATGATCGCAGTTCATATTTGTCAATGAACTTAGAACTTCGACACTTTCTGCTTTAGAACTTGGCACCGTAGTTCCATGTCGCGTCTACCACATGAATAAAATTAGTGACAAAGGTACGGCAGTTCAACCAAGATTAAGTAGTAAAAATTATAATTCACACAATTAACATTACAAAATAGGCTTATATATTTATAAAAATCTAAATACAAATTTAAAAGTTCTAATCTACTCGTCCTCGTCATCACCATCAGAATCAAATTCGTCCTCAATATTATGACTGTGTTCGTCTTCCGTATCGCTTTCCGTCTCTTCCACCTCTTTACCAACAATCTCCTCTTCGCTTTCTTCCTCTTCATAGCAGTATTTTGTTCATCAATGAACTCTCAGAACGGGTCGTTTGTATCAAGCTCATCCTCTGACCCGTAGCGAGGGATCGATTCGGAACTATACATCCAATTATCATTAGATGATTGGCTTCTTTCCGGTGAAGATGGTGGAGAAGACATTTTTAATCCTGTTTCCGAATATTGAAAGAGACGAATTTGAACAAAACCTATTTAGTATGTTTGTAATCCTATAATGATGACCCATTATATATTTTTAATCCCGGAATTCCAAAAAGTTTAAGCTCTCAAACGACGTGAACATGTCCCAAATTTATTTTCTGCCTTTTCTCATAAATTGTATACTTTCCAGGTGACTGTTCAGTTTTCGAAAACAGTTAAAAAGTTAATATAGTATTACATCAAGTTACTTTGTACTTTGAACACATGAAGATTATTATTGTTTTAATATCTTATGGTAGAAAAATGCAGGGAGGATTATGTTTACGTTAACATAAATTAATGAAGTTAATTAAATTAAAACATATATAAAGGGCTATGTGTATAAAAACTTTGGTCTCTCGATTATGACAATGTGACCACGGTCGCAGTGGGACCTGATAAATGATTCAGTAACTGCGACCGCGATCGCTGTCTCGATTACAGTATCGCAATATAAGGAAATGATGCAACTCAAACAGGTCATGACAGCGACTTTGGTCGCAGTACAAATTCTAAACTCATATTTGTTTCTAATATCAATACGAATTAATAAAATGCACTGTGTAACAGCAGTAGAATGGAAATAAAGAAATCTCAATGGATTTTATAATAAATAAATGTATAAAAATGTTTATAAATTAAATTAATAAAACAAACAGACCACTTTACATTTATTTTTTACATTTATAAAAAAAATGAGGTACATCAATGAATTCTCAACTGTCAGTCTTCAAATATCATCCTTCTTATAATTTTTGTTTCTTCATCCTAACTTTTCTCTCTATCTGCGAGTATCATGTATGCAAGCTCGCTTCTTAGTCTCTGTACATTGACAGCCGTCAAAGTATCAATAGCTGATGGACTACCAAATGCTATACTTTCCATGTACTTGCATACATATATAGCGCAATCAACACTGAAAATTGTACAGGGAAATCATTAAATGAAATTAGATTTCTGTACTCAAAAAAAGTAGAAAATATGATAGTAAATGTCACAAAAAAATACCTGTTTGCTTGTTGGGGGAATCTTGCGTATTTTATATATGTTTTTTCATTAATTTATTGAAACCAATTTCAAAAATTTGTAATAACCTTTCTTTCTGCAATTTCAATAGAAAAAAATATCAATATTAATCAAATTAAATGCAAGTATTCAGTAATCGAAATATTAAAATTCAACTCACCAATATTCTTGTATCTGTTTGATAAAACTTTAATGTACTACTTGATTTTTCAGCTGGACCAAAGAGTTGTAAAAAATCCACTCTTGCGTATGGCAATCAAATACAAACAAGGTCCAGTGAAATCCGTGATCCTTGGCACTGTGTTTGTGATTGATCGGGAAGAACATGTACTGCACATCAATTATCCAGTCTTTCAACAACTGCTTGATGAAATAATCTTCAAGATCTCTACTTTTAGATACAACACCGTGCTGTGAACAACAAAAATAAATTCAAAATCAATTCAAAGTATAAAAAACATTATGAAAACCAGATGTTATTCTGACAGGACAACAGACTGCGATCTTGGTCGCAGTATTTTTTGGTTAATATATTTTACGTTACGACCTTGATCGCCATCACCGGTATCCATGTTTAAATTTTAAGCATTTCTTAGCAACCCCGTCTGTTATATTAAAATGCATTGCGACCAAGGTCACAGTGTTGTTATTGATTAAGACTGTCGCCAGCAACTGCGACAAAGGTCGCAACCTTCATTACTCAATTGATATTCGTGGGGATTAATAAAATCATCACTGCGACCTAGGTCGCAGTACTTTCGTTATGCCTTATCAACAGTAAAAACTACTAGTAGAATATCTAACGTTCAAAAATTTAATTCACTAAATTAATTAGGAAATTGATATTTCAATTAACCGTAAAGGAGAAAATAAATGTTTACCCAAGCTTCGCTCCGAAAGAATATACTTTTTAATCCTCCTCTTTTCTCTAGATGCTTCATGTAGAAATGAATTATATTGGCATCTAAATCTCTACTGAACATCAGGTCCTCAATGTCATTTTTTGCAACAATGATTCCGTTGTCAGTATCCTGATATGCAGTAGAACTGCAAGATATTCAAAACAAAGTTAAGAATTATATTGTTCTAATATAAATATCTAATAGTTTTTAATATGATTTAAAATAAAATTAATTAACTTACTCAGAGAAGGCCTTGTCCAAGAAATTTTTGATAAGAGCTTGTTGATGTGGCTACAGAATTCTGTATGCAGTGGTTTCAGTCAATTCCCTGGTTTTTGGCTGAGTGTCAAAAATCTGTTCGTTACCAAAACCAGTGGCAGAAGTCTGAGCCGCAGGCTGTGGAAGAGGATGTTCATTAATTTTCTTTCTTTATTTTGAATAAACGAAGTCGGAGTCATCGTGATCTCTTTCAGCGCACTTGCGTTCTTTGACTCCCCTTTCTATCGTTCCTTTAGAGTAATCCAAAACTTTTCTTTTTAAGGATTGCTTCTGAGCCGGAGTCTGTTCGTGAATTTTTTCTTCAGAAGCTCTATCTTTTGGGAGTTCAACCATCTGTTGAGTTATATTTAAAGAAAAAGTTAGAAAATCTTCCCCAGCAATAGTTAATTTAAATTTAGAACCCTTGATTTCCTCTTCATCCATTTTTTTTCTTCTTCTCTTCTGCCTGCTTCTCCATCTTCTCCCTCATCCTTTTCTGCTTCTTCTCCCTTCCTTCTCCTCTCCTCTTCTTTCATCCTCTCCTTCCTCTCTTCCCCCTCTTTCTTCCTTTTCTCCTCAACAATTTTACGATTTTTGTCCTCCTGCGTCCTCACCTGCCTCTTCTTCTCCTCCTCTACCTTCCTCCTCTTCTCCTTTTCTTGCTCCTCCTCTTCTTTCCTCCTTTTCTCCTTCTCCTTCGTCTCCTCTTCCCTCCTCCTCTTCTCCTGCTCCTCCTTTTCCCTCCTCCTCTCCTTCTTTTCCTTCTCCTCCTCTTCCCTCCTCCTCTTCTCCTGCTCCTCCTCTTCCCTCCTCCTCTCCTCCTTTTCCTTCTCCTCCTCTTCCCTCCTCCTCCTCCCCTGCTCCTCCTCTTCCCTCCTCCTTCTCTTCTCCTTCTCCTTCTCCTCCGCAGCAGTGGCTGCTCTTAGCAGCTCTTCTTCTTCTTCTTTCACTTTTAATTTCCTCTGCTGCTTTTTTATTTTTCTCTTCTCTCTCTTCTTTTTTTCTTTAATTCAGCCTTGAGTGTGTTCTCAGTCTCCATTTTTTTTCAATTTTTCTTTCTAGCTGACAAACATATGCTCTCAAGTACTGATTTTCATTCCTCAAAACTTCAATTTCTTCAGCTTGTTCATCCCGTGGTGGTGGAAAATAACCTGCAATAGTTGGTTCTTGTTCACTCGTTCGTTCCTCAACTATTTCGGCTGCTTCTGGTTCCGTTTCCGTCAGGATGTTAGCTTCTGAAAGTATACCTAGAGGGGGGTGAATAGGTGTACGGCTAATCTAATGAACAAAATGCGAAAATTAAAACTTAATAGGCAACACACTTAATGTAACCAACGAGTGTAGCCGAATTCCCGGTGAAGGGCTCTGGACTAACTCCTCTTGATTCCTCTGAATAAGAGTTGAGGTGCTATATGAAGCTCTCGAGGTTAAACACAAGTGAGGCACACACAAACAAGCCAAGCATATAATATATGAATGAGCAATATGAAATGATGCAAGACACAATATAAAGGAGAGAGAGAGTAGAGTCAATGGATCAAACGCTAACATACGGATATGTTTCGAGGTTCGAGCACACAGCTCTACGTCCCCGCCTTCACACAGAAGGATTTCCAATCTACTAACTTGTCCACACAGGACTCCCACACAGGGAACCTCTACTGAGGATTTGGGGCAATACAACCGGGAGTACACAACTCCTCTCTTAACCAAATACAACCTCTCACAGAGGCAATGTACAATCCACAACAAACACCACCTCACACAAGAGGGGTAGGCACTTAGCCAACAAATCAATCACCTCACACTTGAGGGATTCCAACACAAACTCCACCTCTCACCAGAGGGAGCTAAACACAATCTCCACCTCTCACTAGAGGGAGCCAACCACCACTCCAAAATCAACCTCTACACAAGAGGGATATCACAAATAAGGAGGGTTACAATCTTAGTGATTAAAAGACCACAAACTAATCTTTTCCCACAAAATAAAGATCCTAATAGATAGGATAAAATGATAAGCTCAAGTGTGAGAAAACAAAGTATTTTGAACAAAGAAAATCACTTGGGAAATCTTCAAATAGATATAGAATTTTTAGTCCAAAAACAAATTCCCAAAAAGACTATTTTCTTTGAAATAAAAACACTTTGAAAATAAATGAAGATAGAATCTTTGAAGCTCTAAAACTTCTTTTAAAACTTGTAAAAACACTAGAGAATAGGAGAAATTTTGCTTTTGAAAATCTTAACAAAAACAGCCCTCAAATGGGGTATATATAACCCCCAATTGGAATCTGCCCGTTGGCAGAGAAAAGGCCCAGATTGGCCTTCCGGTCGACCAGCCGGTCGACCGGCCAACGGTCAAAAATATGACCGTTGAGCCTGCCGGTCGACCGTGCCAGTTCCAGAGAGCAACGACTCTCTGGCCGGTCGACCGCTCAGTCGACCGAGTCTGGAAACAGAGAGCAGTGCTCTCTGCTCGGTCGACCGCCCGGTCGACCGGAGGCTTTCCAGAGAGCAGAGCTCTCTGGCGGTCGACCGGCCTCCCCAGCTAGGCTGCGTACACATCCTGTACATGTCGGTCGGCCGGCCCGGTCGACCGCCCACTGCTACGGTCGACCGGCCTGGTCAACCGGCAGTCAGCCAGACTGACAATTCTGGGACAGAAAAACTAGGGTTTTTAACTTAAATAAAATCCACATAAAACTTCTAAAAATTCACAAAAATAAGTTCTTATAGCCTCTTTGAAATACAAACTTGTTTGACTAAAAATGAAACCAAGTTACAAACATTTTGAACTCTTTTTGTGTTATGAAAATTTTATCAAAAACCAAATTCCGTATTTTCCAAAACTAGGATTTTTGATTTGAAAAATAGTTTTGTCCAAAACTCATCCAAATTCAAAAACATGATATTGAAACAACATGAAGCATGTTGTATATGGATATAATCGAATATACATTAAATAGATATATATCAATGTTTTTGACTTTAAATCCAAAAATAAGTTTTGTTAAAATACCAAAACTCCAAACTCATGAAATAGACTATCAAACTAAGTTTGTTTAAATAGTTGAAGCATACATGTATATAGAACAAATCTAATATACATTAAACCATGTAAACTTGTTGATTCTATCTATTCATGAAAACCAAGATCGGTTAAACCAAAAACCGAAAATCAAAACATGAAACTTAAATAAGTGTGTGTGTTGTGAACTTGAGCATACCACACTATCTAATCTTTAACAAATGGATCTAAATATAAACTAAACACTGTACCAATGTCTTCTTGTAGAGCTCCGTCTCCAAGTCGACTCGATCCAAACGTGATCCACCGAGCTTGACCTCAATGAGTGCTAGATATGAACTTTGACGCTCGGGCTCTTGAATCACCAAGTGAAAGCTCCAAAACTCCTTTATTGAAGCTAATCACCTACTAATATCTTGGTTAAGTATCTGAAACTAAACACCACAAGATTATTTGTAAACTATAACTTCATGAGTTAATCATCATCAAAACTAGAGTGGAAGGCCTCTGGGCCAACAATCTCCCCCTTTTTGATGATAACAAAACTCATGGAGTTATATATGCATGGATTAAAGTTAAGCTTCAAAGAAGCTCCCCCTTAACTCATGCATAACAATAAACAATAAATATATGCAATGAATACTAAACATGAATATGCATCAACATGCATAAAATAATGAAATGAACATGCTTATGATACCAAACATGAAATAAACATGCTCTTGATACTAAACTTTTTAAAATAAATTCTTTTTCCTTTTAAAATAAACATGTTCTTTAAATAGTTGCTCTTGATACCAATAAAAATTTCAATGTGAAAACTTAAGCAACATAAAAGCTCTTGATACCAATCAAAAATAAAAAAAATCAATCAATAAAATTCTTGATACCAATTTGAAGATAAACACTAAAAGCTTTTGATTCCAACAATAAAAAATATCAATATGAAACAACTTTTGATATAAACTTACAAATAAACAATAAACATGCATATAAACTCAAATACTTTAAAACATACATATTATAACCTCAAATATTTCTCCCCCTTTTTGTCAATCATCAACAAATGGGTCAAAGAGAATAAAACAATGTTCTCCCCCTTTTTGTCTTAAACAAAAATATCAATACGGGGTGAAATCAAAACAAAACATTATGATACCAATTGAAAAAAATCAATTTGAGTGCATCATGATATCAATATAAACTACATAAAACAAAATATACCAATTGAAGGTACATAAAATAAATGTTTTAATATAAATTTAAATACCAATTGATACCAATTGTAAGTAAATACCAATTTAAGTACCAATTGTAAGTAAACTTATAGGTAATCTTGATACCAATTGTAAAGATTAGTACCAATTGAAAGTAATTTTTCATTAAAAGTATATGATACCAAAAATAATCAATATCCTTTTCCAATTATTTTTCAACATAAAGTGTGGGAGTAGAATACCAAAGGAAAGCAAAACGAAATAAAAATTTTTCTCCCCCTTTATGAAATACCAAATAAAATAATGCATAAGCTTGTATAAGATACCAATTGAAACATAATCAATAGATATTTAAGAGATCAAGCCTAGCATAACTAAAATTTGTGCTCAAAGATATAGAGATATAGTAAGCACAAATAAAGTATATATATATGTATGAAAAATTGAATATCAATCGAAATTGATTCTATTTGAAGTGTAAGCATACATATATAGAAAAGTATATGAGTATATAAAAAAAATGTCAATAGTGATACCAATTGAAAAGATCCAATGATACCAATTGAAAACACAATAAGATCAAGTGTATAACTCATATTACTTATCACCCATTTCATACACATGTTTAAAAAAAATTTCAGTATTAAGCATACAAGGCATGATCGCCAACCAACCGCCCTTAAATGGAAAGGGTTTTCAAAAATAAGTTTGAAAATAATTTAGCATAATTGAAAACTCTTCCAAAATGAAGAATACGAACTAGTTATAAGAAAAATTTGTAAACTAGTACGAATCCTTCAAGTAAGGAATAAAACAAAATTATATTTCATGAAAAACATGTAGATCACATGATCACCAAACACTCAAAATCGATAAAGCATATATATCATACTCATGAAAATAAAATCATGAGAAAACAAATAAGGTGAGTGTATAAGAGTTATGTGAAACACATTATCATGAAAATAGTCAATTTAGCTCAATATAAAATTCCTTAAAAACATGAAAATCATCTAAACTAGAATTCTTCAAGGTATATGTATGTCATGTACAAACTAAAGTATACATACATATCCAAATATAAACGAGTCCACAAAAGTGTATGCATGAAGGCAAGTAGCTCATGGATGTATATGTATAACTAATAGTTTGGTCCACTTAGACATATACATGAAGTTAAACATAAACATGAAAACATGTACAAAATGGAAATACAAGTCAAAATGCATGAATCATCAAAACTAGGCTATACTAGTATACTTAAGGAACACAAATGAGTGTTCAAGTTCAAACATATAATAGTCTATTTGTGGCTCACTAGTTGTACAAGTATATATCCAAGTTTTAATGAAAACTAACATTTTAGACAAGTAATCAAAGTATGAAGGATAGAAATCAAAAACTCATATGATCATTATGGCAAATGCACATGCATTAGATCGAGGACATACACATTAGTTAAACTAAAGTGAGAACACTAAATATAAGTCCATATAAGCATGGGTGTCTCAAATACTAACCATGTATATCACTAATCTAATAAGCATGGCATATGGCATAATGAACATTAAAATATGACATGCTATAAATGAATGACCTAAAAGCATGAAAATATAAATAAGGAATAAGGGATAGTTACCAAAACCATGAGGTTAACTCTCCATGTCTCCAAATCAAGGTGGTCCTCCCACCAAACTCCCCTTGAAAGTGATGCCTCCAAATAATTCTCTTTAAGCTCAGAACGCATCCACCTCAAGGCACCATCGCTCTCACGTCATGCGAGAGCCCACACCTACATCAAATACAATAGGGGTGGTCTTTGGTACCCACACTCTTTTGGGTCCATGGGGGTTAGCTCCTTTTCTAACCCAAACAAATTTAGTTGCTAAATTTACATCATGTATCTTATCGTAGCAAAATTTAGCAAGGTGGCCCTTACGTCCACAATGTGTACATGTGTACACAAGAGCATACAACGTGTTATGGGAGTGAACGTTGGAAGCATGTGTATGCCGTGATTTGTGTGCATGCAAAGATGGAACTTGTTTCTTTCGAAACATAGATTCCAAACGTGAGTGGTTCAAAGCACAATGGCTCAAAGTGGAGCCCAAACAATCAATATTCTTCTTTAATAAATTTATATCATTTTAATTTTAGAAGAAGTGCATGCAATAGATGTGCTAGAAGATGAATCTACACTAGCATGGCAAACATGTGTGTCTAAATCCTTTTTCAAAGAAATGTTTTCATTAGACATCAAATCCAAATCCTTTGAAATAGACGCAATTTTATTTTTCAAAGAATCATTTTCTTTTAAAATAAAATCAAGTTTTGAAGATAAGATCTCATTGCAATCATTTTTATTTTACAAAATATCATTTTCTTTTAGGGCAAGTTCAAGTTTAGATTTCAATGAATCCCTTTCATTAGAAATCTCCACTTTCTCTTGCAAAATCAAATCTAGTTTTGAACACAAACCCTTATTTTCTTCTTTTAGTTCAAAGCTCTTCTTTTTCAAAAGATTATATTTTTCAAGCAATTTTTCACAAACAATTGAAAGTTCTTCATTCAAAGTATTTGGATCAACATAGTCATTACATGAAGAACTAGCATCATCACTATCTAATTGAGTTTCTGAGTATACCTCAAGGGAGTTTTTCCCTTGGATCATGTAGCATTGTTGCTCGGATTCTCCACTAGATTCATCCTTCACAATGTTAGGCGTTTGTAGCTCGGAGGAGGTCAACGTGTTCCACACTGCAAAGGCAGAATCACAGTTAGAAACTAAGCACAAATATTCTTTATTAAGCGTGCTTCTAAGTGCCTCAAGGGCTTGTGCATTGGCCTCTATATGCTCGCTATTATCAAGATAGGATTTCTTGGTAACGGCAAGGAAAACATGCAAGCCTAGAGTTTTCAAATACATGGACATCCTAAATTTTCACATGTCAATGTTGGAGACATCAAACATGGGAGGGGTCAAGCAATCCATGAGTGTGTGTAAACAATATAAGTGTGCAAATGCAAATGATAGATTAGCTAACCAAGATCACACTCCTAGGTGGTTAAACCAAATATCAGGAGCATAGGCTCTGATACCAATTGAAAGTACACCTAGAGGGGGTAAATAGGTGTACAGCTAATCTAATGAACAAAATACGAAAATTAAAACTTAATAGGCAACACACTTAATGTAACCAACGAGTGTAGCTGAATTCCCGGTGAAGGGCTCTGGACTAACTCCTCTTGATTCCTCTGAATAAGAGTTGAGGTGCTATATGAAGCTCTCATGGTTAAACACAAGTGAGGCACACACAAACAAGCCAAGCATATAATATATGAATGAGCAATATGAAATAATGCAAGGCATAATATAAAGGAGAGAGAGAGTAGAGTCAATGGATCAAACGCTAACACACGGATATGTTTCGAGGTTCGAGCACACAGCTCTACGTCCCCGCCTTCACACAGAAGGATTTCCAATCCACTAACTTGTCCACCAGGACTCCCACACAGGGAACCTCCACTGAGGATTTGGGGCAATACAATCGGGAGTACACAACTCCTCTCTCAACTAAATACAACCTCTCACAGAGGCAATGCACAATCCACAACAAACACCACCTCACACAAGAGGGGTAGGCACTTAGCCAACAAATCATTCACCTCACACTTGAGGGATTCCAACACAAACTCCACCTCTCACTAGAGGGAGCTAAACACAATCTCCACCTCTCACTAGAGGGAGCCAACCACCACTCCAAAATCAACCTCTACACAAGAGGGATATCTAAATAAGGAGGGTTACAATCTTAGTGATCAAAAGACCACAAACTAATCTTTTCCCACAAAATAAAGATCCTAATAGATAGGATAGAATGATAAGCTCAAGTGTGAGAAAATAAAGTATTTTGAACAAAGAAAATCACTTGGGAAATCTTCAAATAGATATAGAATTTTTAGACCAAAAACAAATTCCCAAAAAGACTATTTTCTTTGAAATAAAAACACTTTGAAAACAAATGAAGATCAAATCTTTGAAGCTCTAAAACTCCTTCTAAAACTTGTAAAAACACTAGAGAATAGGAGAAATTTTGCTCTTGAAAATCTTAACAAAAACAGCCCTCAAATGGGGTATACATAACCCCCAATTGGAATCTGCCCGTTGGCAGAGAAAAGGCCCAGATTAGCCTTCCGGTCGACCGGCCAACGGTCAAAAATATGACCTTTGAGCCTGCCCGTCGACCGCTCGGTCGACCGTGCCAGTTCCAGAGAGCAACGGCTCTCTGGCCCGTCGACCGAGTCTGGAAACAGAGAGCAGTGCTCTCTGCCCGGTCGACCGCCCGGTCGACCAGAGCCTTTCCAGAGAGCAGAGCTCTCTGGCGATCGACCAGGGCGGTCGACCGGCCCTTCAGCTAGGCTGCGTGCACATCCTGTGCACGTCGGTTGACCGGCCCGGTCAACCGGCAGTCAGCCAGACTGACAATTCTGGGACAGAAAAACTAGGGTTTTTAACTTAATAAAATTCCATAAAACTTCTAAAAATCCACAAAAATAAGTTCTTAAATCCTCTTTGAAATACAAACTTGTTTGAGTAAAAATCAAACCAAGTTACAAACATTTTGAACTCTTTTTGTGTTATGGAAATTTTACCGAAAACCAAATTCCGTATTTTCCAAAACTAGGATTTTTGATTTGAAAAATCGTTTTGTCCAAAACTCATCCAAATTCAAAAACATGATATTGAAACAACATGAAGCATGTTGTATATGGATATAATCCAATATACATTAAATAGATATATATCAATATTTTTGACTTTAAATCCAAAAATAAGTTTTGTTAAAATACCAAAACTCCAAACTCATGAAATAGACTATCAAACTAAGTTTGTTTAAATAGTTGAAGCATACATGTATATAGAACAAATCTAATATACATTAAACCATGTAAACTTGTTAATTCTATCTATTCATGAAAACTAAGATCGGTTAAACCAAAAACCGAAAACCAAAACATGAAACTTAAACAAGTGTGTGTGTTGTGAACTTGAGCATACCACACGATCTAATCTTTAACAAATGGATCTAAACATAAACTAAACACTGTACCAAAGTCTTCTTCTAGAGCTCCGTCTCCAAGTCGACTCGATCCAAACGTGATCCACCGAGCTTGACTCCAATGAGTGCTAGATATGAACTTTGACGCTCGGGCTCTTGAATCACCAAGTGAAAGCTCCAAAACTCCGTTGTTGAAGCTAATCACCTACTAATTTCTTGGTTAAGTATCTGAAACTAAATACCACAAGATTATTAGTAAACTATAACTTCATGAGTTAATCATCATCAAAACTAGAGTGGAAGGCCTCTGGGCCAATAGCTTCATTATGTGTATGTTCTTCTTCTTCTTCTTCTTCTTCTTCTTCCTCCTCCTCCTATCCTCCTTCAATAGGAAGGCCAATCATATTTCTTTCATCATTAGAGATGTTGGCCATTCGACACAAAATCTGAAACAAAAAAATTAAACTGAAATCTTATAGAAATCTTATAGTTGTACCGCAGATGAATGAAACATTTACTAGAATAGCTAACAAGGAACTGCGACCTAGGACGCAGTTATAAGCATTAAATCAGACAAATAATTCCTTACTGCGACCATGGTCTCACCACAAATCAAAGGAATAATTATAACTGCGACCATGGTCGCAGTTTATTTACAACGACTTATCAAGGAAATGCGACCATGGTCGCACACAATTGTGCTGCACATAAAATGAACTATGACCGCGGTTGCAGTCCATTTTAATGTATTAAATTTTAATCAACAGTATATGGTCTTTAATATTTAAAAACTTACGACATGTGCGTCAAGCTCATTTAGATCAAGTTCAAGCAGAGCTCTACTAATGTTTTGGAGGTCCCATCTTACTGCGCGTGGGGTTTTATTCTCCAAACCAGACCTCGGCTCAAAAATAAGAGCCCTCTCACAGAGCCAATATTGCAAAATGTATAATTAAATTAATTTACACAAATATTCACAAAATATCAGGAAATTTCATACAATGTTTACCAAATATGATATTCATACTTACAATAATTTGCACGGAGCATTCTTGCAGCTCGTACGTGGTATACCTAAAGATGTTCATTGACTCAATCAGGAATTGCCAAACAGTTTTAGCCCAGCATATTATCCTCATCAGCTGCATATTGGTAATCTGTTCCACAATATACCACGGCACTGTGCATTTACTGCCAGAAAAGAATAGAGTGGCTGACATATATAGGATGATTATTGTCGTAAAGTCTTGAGCTGCAAGTCTTTGTCTGTCTCTTATAATTTCATTTAAAGTCACTTGTTACTCAAGCTGTTCATCCTTGGTCACATCTAATTCACTCCTCCTTCTTTTCTTGACCAGGAGATCATCCAAAACTTCTTCAATAGATACTTTCGTGATCTTCTTTATATTAAGGAAATAATGTTTTATAACCCCTCTGTCCTTCATTTTACACGTCTTGTTCATAATAAAATCCATCCCAATGATAGGTAGACCAAAAGTTAGGGCAACATCCTCCACTGTTAACTCAATATATTTGCCCCCAATTTTAAAGGTCCTTGTATTTCTATCATACTGGTCTATAATTCTCAGTACACTTATGGTTGATTTTAGACCATTTTCACCTCCAAATTCCTCTTATTATAGAAGGCCATGAAAATTGGGCCAAACGGGGTCTTCTTCATCGCATCTATGAAATCGCTCTGAATGTGCTTTTTGAATGTCCTAATGAATTCGCACATAGGCTTTAGGCTCGATCTCAGAGGACGAACCTTCACTTGTTGTTTACCTATAGATGAAGAAACATTAAAAACATTAGTTTAATGTTTATTTAAAAAATTAAAATAAAATAAGACTGCGACCTTGGTCGCAACAGAATTTAATAAATTATAATTCACTACGATCTAGGTCGATTGATATTTTATACTGTGGCTCTGGTCGCAATTTTTTAGTTAAACAAAATAATTCACCAATTATATCGTACATCGACCAAGGCCGCAGTGTAATATTTTAGTGTCCGGTTAATCCAATCTAGTAGAATATAATACATCGCGATCAAAGTCGCATTGCAATTTTGTAATAAACCTAAAAATTTACCATGAGGAGACCTTTGCATCATCATATAGCGACCAAGGTTGCAATACTCAATCACGGTAACCTAGGTAACAGACTGCGATCATACCCCCAACAAGGAGAGATTGAACATCAATATTGCGACATCTCAAATGATTTTAAAAACACTGCGACCAAGGTCGCATACATCTACAACGCAAATTGAAACAACTGCAATGCAGGTCGTCAGAAAAGGGAATAAAAAATAAATAATTTTAAAAACACTACGACCAAGGTCCCATACATCTATAACGCAAATTGAAATAACTGCGACCCAGGTCGTCAGAAAAGGGAATGAAAAATTATTTATAATTTTTAAAACGGTACGACCAAGGTCGCATACAACTAAAACGCTAAACAACTGCGACCCAGGTCGACTGAAAGGGAATAAAAAAATAAATAATTATTAAAACGGTACGACCAAAGTCGCATACATTTACAACGCTAATTCAAACAACTGCGACCCAGGTCGACAGAAAAGGGAATGAAAAAACTAGAAAAAAATTGGACCTTTGTCGTTGTATTACAAAATTTAAAAATCTAAAAAGCTATTCATGATCTCAAGTTTGCGAATCTCTCTCTTATTTGCGACCATGGTCGCAAGTTTTAAAAAAAAAACTGAAAGAAACGGAATCAAATCTGGAAAAAAAATATAACTATTAAAATCTACAAACCCTAAAAAAAATTTGCTTTTGTTTCCCCATTACCTTTTTCCGCGGATGATTTCTTTGGCGCCATATGTAGCAAATATATTTTAAAAAACTAAGAAATTTTGTGAAACAATAGAACTAATCTCTTCAGAATGATCAACTGAAATTTTAGATCTGTAAATTTTTTGAAAGGAAATATTTTACATAAGGTAAAAAGTTGTGAGGGAGGGTATTTTCGTCAAAGACACTATTGAGGTGACTGATAATAATTTAGGCGGGATTTCTCTGGTTTTTGTCCGCCAAAATTAATGTCAATTTCGTGGCTATTATGTTGCCATGTCCCGCCGGCTGAGAAACTCTCTCAGCCGTCAGTTGAGGTACAGTAACCCCATATATATATGGGGTTACTGTACCTCAGCCGACCGCTGAGAGAGTTTCTCAGCCGGCATGACGTGGCTTCATATTAGCCGCAAAGAAGTCAAAAATTTATGCGGTAAAGAAGACCCTCAACCACTTTTCGTTGCCCAATGACTAAAATACCCTCAGTTTCACTTTTAACCTAGTTACAACTGTTCCTCCACTAAAAAAGTTACAGATCTGAAAATTTTGAGTTTTTTCAAACAAAAAAATTTTACTAAATTTAGAAAATAAATTATTTTAAAAAATGCAACCATGGTCGCATTAATGTTCGAGTTTTTTTTTTGAAAGATGTTTTAATCACAATAAAAATCTATTACTGCGACTTGAAACAGTTTATTTTATTTTATTTTTTTATTTTCTAAAACTGCAATCGAAGTGGCAGTTTCTGAAAAGAAAAATTTTCGATTTAAATTTTTTAATATCATTTTCACTTTTTAGATTTATTTTTATTTTACATTGCGACCATTGGTCGTAGTGTTGCAGCCTTTTTTTATTTTTTTCGATTAGGGTCGCAGTATTTTTTTGACCTTGCTAAGCTAAATAGGATACTGCTACCGTAGTCGCAGTCTTATGAAATAAGAGTCGCACTCAATGAAGCAGTGACAATAATCTCGTAAGTTAATTAATTAAGATGATTAGAAGAGTGCGACTTCAATCGCAGTCTTATGTAACAGCAGTCTTTTTAAGAATGTTTTGTTTGATAACAATGCGAATTTGGTCATAATATTTTTTATTAAATAATCTAAATAGAATATTGCGATCATGGTCACAATCTTATGAAACAAGAGATATAATCAATTGAAGCAGTGAACAAGATCTCAAAAGTTAAGTAATTAAGATGGCTAGAAGACTGCGACCAAAGAAGGTTAGAAGACTGCGACCGAAAACTGCGACATTGGTTGCAGTCTTATGTAATAGCAGTCTTTATGAAAAATTTTGGTTGATAACACTGCGACCTTGGTCGCAGTATTTTATAACTTATTTTTATAAGGTCGCAGTTTTTTTATTAATAAATTTTAATTGAACTACGACTTTTAGTCGCATTCATAATAATAAATTATCAGATAAAATCGAATTCTGTGATCATAGTCGCAGTATGAAATTTCATCTTCAAACCATTTATTTTACAAGACAGCGACCAAGATCTGATAGTGTGAAGAGACACAGAGAGATAGACATATAAAAGGGGAGAAAAAATAATAATAAAGAATATAAAACTAATACATCATTTCAAGAAAAGACAAACCATAGGGGCTTTTAGTAATTTCAATTATTTTCAAAAACGAGACATCATTTTAGATTGTCGAATTATGTGGCTCATAATGTCCCACATCACCGCAGGCTGAGAGGGACTCTCAGCTGTCGGCTGATATATATATATATATATATATATATATATATATATATATATATATATATATATATATATATAATATATAATATATATATATATATATAGGGGTTACTGTACCTCAGCCTGCAGGCTGAGAGAGTTTCTCAGCCTGCGGGACGTGGCTACATCACCGCCGCACATCGGTCGCAGAGTGTTGGCGCCAAAAAAATCAAAAATCCCGCCTAAACAATCGTGAAACAAATTGACAAAAATACCCCTTTTATATGACGACTGCGACTTCTAGCATTGAAAAGTAAAAAAACATTCATGGTCGCATTTACTTAATCATTTATCAGTTCCCAATACGACTATGGTCGCAATAATGAACTGTTTTGAAGTTCATT
Source organism: Agave tequilana (assembly GCA_038442645.1). Lineage (NCBI taxonomy): Eukaryota > Viridiplantae > Streptophyta > Magnoliopsida > Asparagales > Asparagaceae > Agave > Agave tequilana. The sequence goes on along the minus strand of JAVJIF010010103.1, from coordinate 20,132 downwards.
ATAATTTCAAATTATAGTGTATTAACATTTTAACTGTTTTGGATAACTGAACAGTCACCTAGGAAGTATACAATTTTTGGAAAAGGTAGAAAATATATTTGAGAGATATTCACGTGGTCGGAGAGCTTAAACCTTTTGGAATTCCGGGATTAAAATATATAAAGGGTCATAAGCAAAGGATTAAAAACATACTAAGTTATTTTTGCTCAAACTCGATACTCTTACTGTTCGAAAAATACATTCAAAAAATGTCTTCACCATCACCACCATCTTCACCGGAAAGAAGCCAATCATCAAATGATGATTTTATGTTTAGTTCTGAAACAATGTCTCGCTACGGCTCAGAATCAGAGCTTGATACAGATGACCCGTTCTGGGAGTTCGTAGATGAACGAAAACACAAACATGAAGAGGAAGAAAGCGAAGAGGAGACTGTCGCTGAAGAGGAGAAAGAGACGGAAAGCGATACAGAAGACGAAAGCATGACTCTTGACGACGAATCTGATTACGATGGTGATGACGAGAATTAGAAGTTTAAAAAAAATGTATTTTGTTACTTTTTTAAATATATATAAATATGTTTTCTAAAGTTAAATGTGACGAAATCTGTTTTTAGATCTCTTTTTAAATATATTTTGTTACACCTTAGTCGCAGTTGATGACCGTAGTCTTAATAAAATACACTGCGACATTGGTCGCAGTTACTGGTCTTTAGACTTAATCAACAACACAGAATCCTTGGTCGCAGTTCCTCGTCTTATTCTTAATCAACAAAAAAACACGACGACCTTGGTCGCAGTTGATGATCGTAGTCTTAAGAAAATAAGTTATGTTAACCTTGGTCGCAGTTGATACTATGCGACCTTGGTCGCAGTTGTTGGTCTTTACTCTAAATCAACAACACTGCGACCTTGGTCGCAGTTGATACTATGCGACCTTGGTCGCAGTTGTTGGTCTTTACTCTAAATCAACAACACTGCGACCTTGGTCGCAGTTGCTGGTCTTTATTCTTAATCAACAAAAAAACACGGCGACCTTGGTCGCAGTTGGTGACCGTAGCTTAATCAACAAAAACACGGCGACCTTGGTCGCAGTTGATGACAGTAGCTTAAATCAACTCGTCATGACCTTGGTCGCAGTTGATGACCGTAATCTTAAATCAACTCGTCATGACCTTGGTCGCAGTTGATGACGGTAATCTTAATCAACAACACCACTGCTATCTTGGTCGCAGTTTCTGACTGTAGTCTTAATAAAATACACTGCGACCTTGGTCGCAGTTGATGGGCGCAGTCTTAAAAAAAATAATCTGCAAACTTGGTCGCAGTTGCTGGTCTTTATTCTTAATCAACAACACTACGACGAGGTGACACGTCAACGCAGCAGTTGCTTAGTCGCAGTCTTTGCTGGCAGTTGTTTCTGTTTGCACTATAGGCTTACGCGACCTTGGTCGCAGTGTCGTCTCTGGTCCAAGTTGTTTTGTTTGAAATGCATGACTGCGACCAAAAGATCGAAGTTTATTAAAAAACAAATATGTTTTTTATTTATGTCCAGTCATTTATATCCACGCATGTAAAAATGATACAAAACGCTCTCTTATACAATAAGATTGAGTGTTAAATACAGGAGTACAAAGAAGACTACATCAAAAGAGCACTTGTTGACTAAAGAGCAGTGGTGTTATTGAGGTCTTTTTATTTATGTCCAGGCATTTATCTCCAGGCATGTGAAAATGATACAAAAAAACGATCTCTTACTTATACAATAAGATTGAGTGTTACAAAAAAAACGACATCAAGAAGACTAAACATCAAAAAAGAGCCCTTGTTGACTAAGAGCAGTGGTGTTATTGAGGTCCTCGTGTCTTAAAAAATTGTGGATTGCGAGGACCACGACTAATTCCCTTGTACACGAACAGTGGTGGTATACAGGTCTGGTGGCAGCAGAAACCTTCGTTGATGAACATCTCTTCGCCAGAAGGTCATCCAGTGAGCATATAGTTTCCTCGATGTCACTTCTGGGGTGAGAGAGGAGGAGTTGACTGGTGCACCACAACCCGCCACTATATCCACCACAACCCCCGCCGCCGTACCCACTCTGACCATCCACAAGCCAGATGGGAGAGCAGATCTCGGTGAGGGTTAGGTCCTCGTCATGACACGACTAAATCTCTTGTACACGACGAGGACCACGACTAACTCTCTTGTACACGATCATCGATCAAGTTCGCCGGCCAAAAAATATTCTCCCAGTGGCCCAGCGAACCTGAAAAAAAGGACAATCAAGCTCTGGGTCATCTTCGTCCATGGGATCATCTTCATCCATGGAGGCAGGACCCTGTTAGAGTCTCTCAAGAAAGCTGGAATTCTCAGAGCAATTGCTCTCGAAAGAAAACAGTCTAAGTATGGGCCGTTTAAAAAAGGAGAGGGTGAGCCCTATTTATAGGCAGGCCATAATAACCCTAATTAATAATAGTTCATCAATTCAAAACCGACGCTGGTGGTCTTTTAATGCCAAACCGGCGCTGGTGGTGTCCAACCACCAGCGCCGGTTTGGCATTAAAAGACATTAACGCATAAACCCAATGAAGAGCAGACGACTGGACAGCAGCTTCGGAAAACAACGAATGGTGCGGGTTCGTCGATGTAGACTTGACGTTAAAAGATCTCATAAAATCTTTTATGACAGGCCGCGTCTCACGAAGTGACTCCAAGTGGCGTCCCCTCAGCAAAACTTTTCATTTTTCATTTAGATTAAAAAAAAAGACTTAATCCAAAACAACACTGCGACCTTGGTCGCAGTTTCTGTAATGCGTGCCACCTTGGACGCATTATTTTTTTTAAGACCTTGGTCGCAGCTGCTGCCGGAAGTCTTAAACAAAAAAAATAACACTTCCACCTTGGTCGCTATGCATGTTAATATAAAAGAAACATCTACCTAACGTACTGCGACCTACATCGCAGTCCATGTAATGCGACCCTAAATTGCAATTGCTGGCCATCTTTATCAATAACAACACGGCGACTCCGACCAAAGACTCTGACAAAGGTCGCAGTTTAAATGTACACTGCGACCAAAAAAAGAATCTGACTAAGGTCGCAGTTTAAATGTACACTGCAACTAAAGACTCTGACTATATTATATACAAAAAAAAATTTAAACTATAAAGTAATATTTTATAGCAGGACAGTGAGACATTCGGGCAAAATAATAATAAACAATAAGGAAAAGTTATCGAAAAGGGTATTTGGTAATTTAACTTCTTCTAAAAGCGGGCCGCAAGCCAGTGAGGTCACAAATTGAGCCACGTCACCGCAGGCTGAGAGAGTACTCTCAGCCCGCCGGCTGATATCCATTTTTCTCATATATATATATTATATATATATATATATATATATATATATATATATATATATATATATATATATATATATATATATATATATATATGGGGTTACTGTACCTCAGCCGACAGCTGAGAGAGTTTCTCAGCCGGCGGTGACGTGGCCGAATATATGCCACATATCGGTCATAGAGTGTAGGCGCCAAAAATCAAAAAAATTCCGTCTAAAGAATCGTCAATCAAATTGATCAAAATACCTATTTTTACTTCTAAACTAGCAAAAGCTCATCCACAACAAAATTTTTCCTAAAATATTTGTAATTTACAGAGAATTTTCTATTGAATATATCTACAGTTATAAAATTCCTAATTCTACTGCATCAAAATTATAATGGAAAAAAATGAATCAAGATAATGAGAAATAAACAGCAGCTGTGAAAAGTATAAACATGTGTGAAACATAAAAAAACTGTTATTTTTTATATAATTTTTTTATTATTTTATTTCGTGTATTTTCAATTCATATAGGTTTAATAAAAGAAACTGAAATGAATAGAAAAATGAAATTTAATGTGGAGGAGCCGTATATTGTTTTTTCTATTACAAATGTATAGTGTAAAAAAATAGTGAAATACAATGGTTAATTATTTTGCAGATATTTTATAAATCAGATATTCCCATAACTGTCACAATATTTGCAGATTGGTTGGATAATATTCCATCTAATTTTAAAATGAACTGCGACTATGATCGATCAAGGTACTAAAAAATTGCTTTATTCTTATGTATATTATAAATTGGATCCAGGTCGCAGTACACATACATTCAAAACTATAATTAAAATATATATATAACTTTCAATTTTATATCACGACTGCGACCCTAATCACATTCCTTATTCGCATAGAAATAACAGACGAAATATGCTATCGTTCAGCACTGCGACCACAGTCGCCGTCTTTTTTCGCATGCCTTATGTAATAGAATTTTTATCGTTTTCAAAGTCTGCGATCATAGTCGCAGTCATAGTATAAAATTTTCGATCACTGCGACCATGATCGCAGACTTAATATATATAACTTTCAATTTTATATCACGACTGCGACCCTAGTCGCATTCCTTATTCGCATAGAAATAACAGACGAAACATGCTATCATTCAGCACTGCGACCAAAGCACCCTCAAAAATTTTGTAAGTTACTGCGACCTGATCTTCGTATTCATGAGGATGATGAAGTTTTCATGGGGCTTAGTGAGGAGGAACTTATTCCTCTGCCACTTTACAGAGATATGCTTGATGAAAGCATGTCCTCTGATGCTGGAGGCTCACTTTCTTTAAGCATATCTTTTACAGGTTCTTCTCGACACGGATCAGAAGAAGAGGTTGATAGAGGCAATCCATTCTGAGAGTTTATTGATAAACCAAAGCACCCTCAAAAAGAGGAAGAAACTGAGGAGTACTGCGAGCCGGACGACGAGGGAGAAGATGAGGAAATAAGTGATGAACATGAAGACGAGGAGAATGAAGACGACGAATCTGCTTATGATGGTGATGACGACGAGGATTAAGATTTCCTGATCTTCTGATATTCAAGTTATTTTGTCTTCTTTTAAGAGCTTTTAATGCACATTTTTTTGTAAGATCTCTTTTTGACCATATTATGTTATAAATAAAATTTACTTCTATCTGTAAAATAATCTTTCATTTTTTTAAAATACATATAAAGTATGCCGTATAGTTATTATTTCTGCATCTTATCTGTGATAATGGTCGCAATACTCAGATAATAATTACATATGAAACTGCGACCACGGTCGCTGTCCAGTCATAAATAGTTTAATCGCTTTGCATTCAATAAAGTTAATAATAGCGACCATGGTCGTAGTCAAAATTAAAAGTATATAACAAATGATACTGCGAACATAATCACAATCCTCTCAATAAGCATATTTCACTGTATATCACAAATTATAAAACTACGATTGCTATCCTTCAGCACTGCGACTATAGTCACAGTCCTTATTCGCATGCAATATGTAAAAAAAAATTTCATAGTTTATAGGCGGCTGAGACAATAGTCACAGTGAAGAACAAATATATAAAATCATATGTAAACTGCGACTATAGTATCAGTCCTTAATCACCGTTATTACATTTAACCTAGTAAAAAAAATCATCCACAAAATGCTATCGTAAGCACTACGACCATAGTCGCAGTCCTTGATCACATGCAATATATAAAAAAATAATAATAATAGTTTATAGGCGGCTGAGACAACAGTCACAGTGAAGAATAAATATATAAAATAATATGTAAACTGTGACTATAATATCAGTTCTTAGTCACCGTTATTACATTTAACCTAGCAAAACAATCATCCATGACATGCTGTCGTTAAGCACTGCGATCATAGTCCCAGTCTCGCATGCAATATGTAAAAAAAAAAATTATAATTGTAGACTACGATAAAAGGTGCTTTTAAAACTACTGAGAAATTATTTAATTGATCACTACACGTTTAGGCGCATTTCTAAAATTCATAATATCTGCGTAAAATTTTTTTTAAAACTATTGAGAAATTTTTTTATTGACCACTACAAGCTTAGGCGCATTTCTAAAATATATAAAACCTAGTAAAAATAAGATTTAATAAAGAAGCATTCAAATTTGTTTCGTGATTTGATGAAGTTGCATTTGAAGAGACATGATTCATATTCAATTGGTCGCAGTTTGGTCGCAGTTATAAAAGATAATTATGACAATATTGACTAACGTCAGAAATATAAAAAAATAATAAACTATACAGATCCACTATCTTTTACCGCAGGGGCATTTAGTAATTTCAACTATTTCAATAGGCGGGCCGTCCTTCCTAGTGTGGCTAATAATGTGTCACGTCACCGCAGGCTGAGAGGAACTCTTATCTGTCGGCTGATATATATATATATATATATATATATATATGTATATATATATATATATATATGTATATATATATATATATATATATATGTATATATATATATATATGTATATATATATATATAATATATATATATATATATATATATATTAGTATATATATATATATATATGTATATATATATATATGTATATATATATGTATATGTATATGTATGAGCAATATTCTTAGAGAAAAAACAGCCCAAGGGAGAAACTAGCCGTTGGAGGTCAATTTTTGCCAGAAATGACAGGTCGGTCGACTGGGCGGTCAATCGTTTCATGCATTGAAGGAACCATAACTGATCACCATAGTAGCTTAAGAAATCTCTGGACAGTGGGGGACTAAGAAGAGGACCATCCTGCCCTATTTGTAGAGTATTATCTTGTTTTAGAAAGGATAATGAAGGATGTATTGGATACTAGAACTAAACAGATCAACAAATATCAACCAAGCAAATAAAAACACAGATAACGGTCCTGCCTCTCACTTATCTTCACTTTTTATTTCGCCTGTCCCATGGGAGGCCTTAGTATCTCAAAAATAGATCCTCTTCATTGAAGGCCATCGCCCCGGGTCCCCTGCCTATTTTAGCTTGAGGCCTGTTGATTGCTATTCATTTTTGCATCATTTTTCACATTCATATCATGCATTATGTAAATAAAAATAAGCTTTTTACTCTTTTTCTCTCTTAAAATTGCAGGTCCATCATTAATGGAGAGGAAGGCCCATAATCTATGAAATTATCAAAGATTAATGGATTAATTAAAGTGCCAAATGAAAAGCCCAAAAGTCTAGCCCAGATCTGGAGCCATCCACGCATACACTCAGCCTTCTAGAAGATCCACGTGGCCAACAGACTCCAACAGAACGGCAACAAAATCCATTGGCGCAACGGCCAAGATTTTGCCGCAGAAACGCGGCTCTGGCCGCGGATCCGCGGCAGGAATCTGGCCGTTGAGCCAGCGATTTGATCCAACGGTCTAGATTTGGGAGCCTCCTCTTCTGAAGCCTATAATTGACCACCAGGGCCTCTGCGAGAAGAGAGAGAGACTTGGAGAGAAGAGCTTGTAATTTTTGAGAGAGTTATAGGGATTTTCTCTAGTTTTTAGTGCTCTTGTAATTTCCTTCTTCCTCCTAGAAATTCTGTAAAAGAGAGAAAGAGAGAGTGTGAGAGCTTGTAATCAAAGTGGTGACAACTTGAAGCAAGGATTTATCCATCTTTCTTCTCATCTTTGCAATTTCTAGTGCTTTACTTTCTTACTTTACTTTCTTCAAGCTTTACTTTCATTGCACTTTTATTCTACCATGAATTGTGTTTTCTTTCCATTGCAATGTCTAGCTAAACTTCTAACATGACTAGCTAACCACTAACTTTGTTAACTTCTGACTCTTGGGTGATTGCTAACTTTTAATCTTGCAAATTTTGAGTCTCTTTCATCCCCAATGAAGTTGAGTTACTTTCATTATTGGCAAGCGCTTGTTATAACTCCATATGATTCATGTGAGCCTCATTTAGAGACTTGTCTTTAGAACAAGTGTCTTGATGGAACATGGAGATGGATCACCTAACTTTGCTATTGGTTTGTAGTACAATTTTCTTACTTCAATGCTAGCTTGAGTATGGTCTTGAATGACTAATGAATCTTGTATCTTACTCCTTAGCACTACCTTGAGTGGCACTCCTTGATTTCACCATTGAAATTCTATCTCGGGAGCCGATGAATCAATGAGGCTACAAGCCAAGACCGAGAAGAACACTCATCTTCCAAGTGGGAAAGTAATTTGACCAACAAGCAAGACAAACCCTCACCGATGAATCAACATGAGGCATGCATCACCATAATGAGATTAGTAAGTTAGCAAATTAGAAAGGTTAGCTAGTCATGGTTTCTTTCATCTAAAAGTTTTTCCAACGTTTTGTTTAGCAAGTTTTCTTTTCAAGCAAGTCCAATTTTCCAAGTTCTTTTCAATTTCTTTTACATCGCCTTTCTTTTCATGAAACCAAACCACCACGAATTCTTCCTTTACTTTTCCATGTTGTTTTATTTCTTTTGAACATAGAAGAATCTTTGTTTTCTCTCTTCAACACTTAACGTAAAGCTTCCATCGTGAGCTCTCCCTGAGGATCGACCCGTAATAGTTCATACTACTACGGTGATTCGGAAGGAGTAAAGTAACATTGTTAATACATTTTGGAGTTGTTGAGCATATCACATTCGAACAAAGAAGGTTGACTCTAAACCCTCTATCTCTGAATTTAGTACACTCCTACTCCCTTCTCTATCAAATTTTTGGCGCCGTTGCTGGGGAGAGCAACGGTTTACATTTAATTGAAGAACTAAATGAATTTTCTTCTCTGTTGCAGGTTACAGGTTGAAGAAACATGAAACAAAGCATTGCAGTAACATATAACTGGTCTTGGGCCTCTGCTCTTGAAAGCAGAGACAAGTACCCTCGGATTTGCCGCGTTTTCTCGGCCAAAGCCGCAGATCCGCGGCAATGATGAGTTGACTACTAATCTGTTTTTATGCAGGGTTGCTTGCTCTGCAAAAATACAGCTGTTACAATTCTAAATTCTTGTATGCTTTCACCAGGATCCTGCTAATAAAATCAACAGTAAAACATTTGTTGCAAAGTTAAAAATTGACTAGACGTTTGCATTTTTAGGCACGTGTCTTTTCAATTCATTTACTTTACTGTTGAAGAGTGCTGGAGTAAGGTACGTTTGCATTGCATATTGAATAGGACTCACTTCTTGGTTGATTTACATCGCTTTGAGTGAACCTTCTTTGCATATATTGTACACTTGCACAAATTGATTTTAAGGGCATCACCCAATAAATAAGATAAGGTGGGAATTTTGCAACCCTTTCCTTGGCCCAAAAATCACCTTCCAAGCACTCACAATCCCAAGCTTTTAATAAAATCTGATAGACGTTGGCCCTAAGGACATCCGGACTCAGTAGGAGATCGGCTGAAGTTGGAAATTGTTGTTGATTCATACTCCAGTCAAATCAGTGTCTAAGGCTGGGGATTAAGAGGTTAAGCCTCGAAGATACCGTGGTTTGGCGTAATTAAGGCCCGTTGCTTACGCACGGATACCTCCCACCGTATTTGCCCCTACCTGGCTGATTAGCTGTGGTCTGATTCAAGCAACAACCTTCTTTGGTTCATCAACAGTTAGGAGTCGTCTAGGTCCAGGTATCCTAGATAGCTTGTGATTAATTTTCTTTTCTTGTTTGTTATTTCATTTTTTCTTTCGCTTGTGTGATCGGTGAACGTTGTTTGTGATTGTATATGCAAGAGTGGTACCGTGATTCAGAGTCTTCAAGACTTGTTAGAATTTCTACACTTGCACAAACACCACCACTTGACACAATCCCAATCATGGCAAACAACACTTCGCTTCAAGATAAATTCTACCCGATTCGCACTTCACTTCCATCATGCATTCTTCTCCCTGTGACCAACGGAAATAATTTTGAGCTGAAGCCACAATTCATAAACACTCTTCCCCGATTTCATGGCTTAGAATCCAAGGATGCGTATTTCTTCATTCGAGAGTTTGAAGAAGTATGTGTAATGATGAGATTTTCCCAATTGACTGAGGACGTTGTTAGACTAAGGTTCATACCTTTTGCGCTAAAAGACATAGCTAAGAAATGGCTTTACAATCTTCCCGCCAGCTCGATTTCTTCATGGGATGATTTTTGTAAAAGTCTTTCTTAAAAAGTTTTATCCCATTCACAAGACAGCCCTCATGAGGAAAAACATTATGCAATTCAAGTAAGAATCCAATGAACCATTCTGGAAATATTTTGAGCGTTTCAAAGATTTACTAGCCCTTTGTCCTCATCACGACATAGAGAAATGGCGTCAGTGCCAAATTATCTATGAAGGACTTGATTACCAAACAAAGACACTCCTTGAAACCATGTGTCAAGGGGAATTTTTAAAGAAAGATGAGAATCAGGGGTGGGATCTCTTTGAAGCCTTAGCTGAGAAAACAATTCAGTGGAGTCATGCCCAGATAAACCCACTCCCACCACTTTCAGAACCGGTATGCATTCAATAGAATCCTCTATAGCGGCTGAGGCTAAGATCACACAATTAATGAAGAGGATAGAATTGCTTGAATCAAGGGAACATTCTGCTATCAACCAGGTCAACCCATCACCTGTGGTCAAACCGGGGTTGCACCTATTGCCATGATCTCAATCATGTACTTGAGGAGTGTCCTGTATACCCGTCTCAAATGTATCAGGAGAACACGAATGCTGCTTTCACTAGACCCTACCACAATCCATACTCCAATACGTATAATCCGGGATGGCGAAACCATCCAAATTTTTCTTGGAGTCAGTCTGGTCCTGAGCAACCTAGGCCACCATTTCCACATCAATATCATGCTGAGCTTCCTCAACACAGTTTCAACCAGAATCCATAAAATTTTCACCCATATCAGAGTCCACCACAATTCCAATCTTATCAGAGTCCACCACATGTCCCAACCAATTTCCAGCCTCCATATCAACAACATCAACCCCAGAGTAATTCAGACAAGAGAATATCTGATTTGAAAAAAATGATAGAAACCCTATCAAAGACCCAGCATCAGGATATGAATAAAATACAGGTCCAGATTGGGCAATTGGCTAATTCTTTAAATGAAAGACAAAAAGGAATGCTTCTAAGCCAGCCAGTGCCCAATCCCAAAAATCACTTCCCTCTGCATGAAGTTGAAGACATGGGCCCCAGTCAGTGCAACACTATTCATATTCTGCGATCCGGGAAGCGGGTAGATAACAAGGTTTCTAATCAAGCCACCAAATCAGTGTTGTCCAAATCAACACCTCCTGTCCCAGTACAACCACTCAAGACAATCTATCTTCCAGTTCTGATCCATCACTTCCAAAGACAAAGGAAAGAAAAGGGAGAAAAGTAGATGAGCAACCATATAAGCCTGTTGTACCATTTCCAAATAGGCTAGCAAATCACAAGCTGAATGCTCATATGGAGAAAATTAGAGAAATGTTTAACCAGGTCCAAATCAATGTACCTCTTCTGAATGCAATACAGCAAGTCCCATCATATGCAAAATTTTTAAAGGAAATGTGCACCAAGAAGAGGAAAACACAAGTCCCTAAGAAAGTCTTCCTAGCTTCAAACATCAGCGAGTTGCTCACTGGGCCAATTCCTGTGAAATACAAGGACCCAGGGAGCCCGACCATCTCTTGTATCATAGGACAGACTACCATCAATAGGGCATTACTTGATTTGGGAGCCAGTATCAATCTCCTTCCCTTTTTCGTGTATCAACAACTAGGGTTTAGGCGATCTCCGTCCGACCAAAGTTACGATACAACTGGCAGATCGTTCTGTGAAGATTCCCAAAGGGGAGATCAATGTTGTCCTTGTCAGAGTTGGGGAGTTTATTTACCCGGTAGATTTCATAGTTCTTGAGACATAACCTGTGTCTAACACCAATCATCGGGCTCAAACTCCTGTTATCCTGGGGCGACCATTCCTTACTACTGTAAATGCCATCATCAATTGCAGGAATGGATCTATGAGGTTAACTTTTGGTGACATGACGAGAGAAGTGAATGTCTTCAATATAGACAAGCAACCTCGTAAGACAAGAGAATAAACATATGAGGTAAACTTTGTCGAAAACAATTGTGAGGAAGAGAGTGAAGAATCAGAAGATGAGTCGCTGTTTCTTAATGAATTATTTCAAAATGAACCCGATCATCTTGATGTGGAAAATCCTAATGTTAGAGTACCCTTTAAAAAGGGAAAATTGATTTGGATATCTTCACTTTCAGTGAGCCAACCGCGAATGTATCCCATGAGGATATAATTCAAGAACCTCCGATTGACATACCTTTTGAAGACCTCTTCGCAGACGAACTCATGTGTCTGGATGAACCAACTCGGGATCTGTTAACTGATTGCACATCTCTAGGGGAAAATGTTGACCTAACCTTTGAGGAGCTGTATGGAGATGAGTTGGAATTTCTCAACATTAGGAATAAAGAAATTCAAAATGAGAAAAGTGGTGATAAAATTTTTTTTTAGTGAGGATTGTAGTGACATGAGGGATAAACAACTAAAGCAGTTGAAACTGGGGATGCCAAGGGCTCCAATGACAATTCGATTGGCATCCCAACTGAGCCCTATTAAACGGACCCATTGGAACGATGGGAAACGGGCTAGAGGAATACGACCAAAAGCAGTCTTTGGTGGTGGAGATACATTTTTCCTGTAAATAATTTTGGGACCCTTTTTGTAATAAAACTAAAAATATCCAAAAATAATAATAATAACTCCAAAAAAAAAATCAGGACTTTGGTGCTAATTGGCACCAAGAGTTCCACTTCTTCATAACCCCTTTTCAAATACCCTAGTTTGTAAATATTCAATTTCACCTAGGGTTATTTTTGGACTTCTACCTTTCAACTCCCTATAAATTCTTTTTACCCTACCTTTTTCCTCTCAAACTGAAAACGCTTCCTAGATCTAAAAACCCCTCTTCAAGCGCCGCCCTCAGCAATTTTTCTCCTTCCCAGCTTCTGCCTGTCTGCCGCGTTTGCGCGACAATTGCCGCGGATCTGCGGCAGTTCTTGATCTTCTAGAGCGTCGCCAAATTTTTCTGACCGTCGATTTCCTGCGCTGGTAGCTGATCTGGTGACCGATCATCAGAATTCCTGATCCTGTGCCCTCTGCAAACCCGACTTTGAATTCCCCCCACGAATTCCGGGGTGGTTTGATTTTCCATCTCCTGATCTATTGTTTTACACTGTTAAGCATGGCACCAACTCTGTTTGTTGAGAAGGATTTTGCTAAAATTCTCTGTGATCGTAATAGGTACGGGCACATTTTTCTTGATAGGATTATTGCCTGGGATTGGTTTTCACTTGTCAATGATAACTCTGCTAATGATGCATATTATTGTCCTGACTTAGTCACATCATTTTATAATGCAATTGACCATGCATCAGTTAATTTTGAGACATACCAATTCACGGTCCATATGCCCTTAGGTGACATCTTCAGCACGATTCCTCTCCTTGAGGAAATTACTCATGTCCCTAGTTACCCCCAGCATAGCGACCCCCTTCCACTTATAGATTACATGACCATTATGGGGGCTCGCTGCACTGAGCAAGACCGCGGGCTAAAGGCCAGTACCACTTTTCGCAATGTACATTGTGTTGGACGATGGATCCAACGCAACATTCTAGGTCTGGACCATACCACATCGTTTAACCGCCCCATGTTGCAGATTATTCATGACCTAATGACTAGGCAACACACGGTCTGTCTCAATAAGACCATCTTCCATGCCATAATTACCAACTCCTCACGCACCCGGGGTGCTAAACACTCACATGCTACTCTGATTACGCGTCTGTGTATGACTTTCCTACCGGACGTTGTCTTTGACTCTTATGACCGGGTGTTTGTTACTCAAGAGAGACCCACTAGTTCTTACAACAGTTGCTTACATGCAGTCTGGACCCCTAGTGTCCAGCCGGAAGACGTACTGGTGGAGTCCTCTTCTGAGGAAAGTTTAGAGGAGGAAGATGAACCTACATTCTGGTATCAGGACCCCCTACAGACTCACGTGCATTCATGTCCACCATATGGAGGGGCATGAAAAAGATTTTTAGGGGACAAGTGCGGCTGAGGAAAAAAGTAGAGGAGCAATCCTCTAAGTTGGATCGTATTGAGGCAGGGCTTAGGCGTTCACAGTCGGCTGAACCCAGCATCACCGCTGGTCCAAAACGACGACGGGCGTGATTTTGTTCCTTTACCTATTTTATGCATATTTTATCTTGCATACATTGAGGACAATGCATGAGATAGGTATGGGGGGGGTAAATACTAACTTAGGATTTTTATTTTCTTTTAGGATTTTTATTTTTTCTTTTAGGATTTTTTATTTTTTAGGATTTTTATTTTCTTTTTTCGATTTTATCTTTCTTTTTAGATTTTTCATTTCTTTTAGATTTTACATTTTTAGAAAAACAAAAAAATTAAAAAAATAAAAAATAATAAATAATAAATAACAAAAATAAAAAAAGAGAGAGAAAATTTTGATCCATTTTTAAAGAATTAAACTTGATTTTAGGATTAAGGAAACTCTTAACTAAAATTTCTAATATAAGTCGAAAAGAGGAGTTTTGTTGGATTTTTAGGTTAAGTGAAAAAGGATAAGAAAGATAGCTAGATTTTAATTCTTACTTTAGCATATATACATTAAACATATTGAGAGATTAATGAAAGACTTAGTGATTCTATTTACATATATATATATAATAAAAAAAGAAAAGAAAAAGAAAAAAATATATAAAAATATATAAGTCTAAATAAAATAAATAATTACTTAGCCACTAATTAAGCTGGTTAGCTGTGCCTCAAGAAGCATGGCTAGTCACGCCTAAAGGTTGTTAAGGCCTTAGTATTCGTAGCCTAGTTTACTCGAGTCTCTCGAACCTTAGGGATGTATCTTCATCTGGTGCCCTAAGACCGACTGGGTTTGGGAGTCATCGGTAAGAGGCTCGTTACATGGGTAAATTAGAAAGCCTAAGGAAGCTAAGGAAGTGTAAATAAATAAATAATATATATTATATATATATATATATATATATATATATATATATATATATATATTTATATATTAGTAAATAAATGATCTTTAGTCTAAGAGAAATCCTTCATATTTATAGATGCATATATGCTAGGTTTGATGCAAAATCCGGTCTTCGATCTATTCCTTAGAAACTTAACCTAAGTTGAAGATAAAACTCTAAATAGACACTTATATAAAGAATGACGAGTTTAGGGTAACCTGAAACCTATAAATCAAGTGAAGTTCTTGAAAAATATGGATCAAAAATTTCTCACTAACATTTTTTTTTTTGGATTTTGTGGGTGCAATTCGCTGAAAACCTTCAGGAGACAACACTCCTCCTCTAGGGTAACCTAGAGGTTTAACGGCTTGTTGCGCGTGCTCAGTGCAATCGTGTCACCTACGAAAGTGGTGTAATAATTTAGCTATGATTTTTTCTTTTTTCTCTTTTTGCTCGGGGACGAGCAAAAGCTAGGTATGGGAGTGTGATTGTTATTCATTTTTGCATCATTTTTCACATCCATATCATGCATTATGTAAATAAAAATAAGCTTTTTACTCTTTTTCTCTCTAAAATTGCAGGTCCATCATTAATGGAGAGGAAGGCCCATAATCTATGAAATTATCAAGGATTAATGGGATTAATTAAAGTGCCAAATGAAAAGCCCAAAAGTCTAGCCCAGATCTGGAGCCATCCACGCATACACTCAGCCTTCTAGAGATCCACGTGGCCAACAGACTCCAACAGAACGGCAACAGAATCGTTGGCGCAACGGCCAAGATTCTGCCGCGAAAACGCGGCTCTGGCCGCGGATCCGCGGCAGGAATCTGGCCGTTGAGCCAGCGATTTGATCCAACGGTCTAGATTTGGGAGCCTCCTCTTCTGAAGCCTATAAATAGACCACCAGGGCCTCTGCGAGAAGGGAGAGAGACTTGGAGAGAAGAGCTTGTAATTTTTGAGAGAGTTGTAGGGATTTTCTCTAGTTTTTAGTGCTCTTGTAATCTCCTTCTTCCTCCTAGAAATTCTGTAAAAGAGAGAAAGAGAGAGTGTGAGAGCTTGTAATCAAAGTGGTGACAACTTGAAGTAAGGATTTATCCATCTTTCTTCTCATCTTTGCAATTTCTAGTGCTTTACTTTCTTGCTTTACTTTCTTCATTCATTGCACTTTTATTCTACCATGAAATTGTTGTTTTCTTTCCATTACAATGTCTAGCTAAACTTCTAACATGACTAGCTAACCACTAACTTTGCTAACTTCTAACTCTTGGGTGATTGCTAACTTTTAATCTTGCAAATTTTGAGTCTCTTTCATCCTCAATGAAGTTGAGTTACTTTCATTATTGACAAGTGCTTGTTGTAACTCCATATGATTCATATGAGCCTCATTTAGAGCCTTGTCTTTAGAACAAGTGCCTTGATGGAATATGGAGATGGATCACCTAACTTTGCTATTGGTTTGTAGTTCAATTTTCTTACTTCAATGCTAGCTTGAGTATGGTCTTGAATGACTAATGAATCTTGTATCTTACGCCTTAGCACTACCTTGAGTGGCACTCCTTGATTCCACCATTGAAATTCTATCTCGGGAGCCGATGAATCAATGAGGCTACAAGCCAAGACCGAGAAGAACACTCATCTTCCAAGTGGGAAAGTAATTTGACCAACAAGCAAGACAAACCCTCGCCGATGAATCAACATGAGGCATGCATCACCATATGAGATTAGTAAGTTAGCAAATTAGAAAGGTTAGCTAGTCATGATTTTTTTTCATCTAAAAGTTTTTCCCAACGTTTTCTTTAGCAAGTTTTCTTTTCAAGCAAGTCCAATTTTCCAAGTTCTTTTCAATTTCTTTTACATCGCCTTTCTTTTCATGAAACCAAACCACCACGAATTCTTCCTTTACTTTTCCATGTTGTTTTATTTCTTTTGAACATAGAAGAATCTTCGTTTTCTCTCTTCAACACTTAACCGTAAAGCTTCCATCGTGAGCTCTCCCTGAGGATCGACCCGTAATAGTTCATACTACTACGGTGATTCGGAAGGAGTAAAGTAACATTGTTAATACATTTGGAGTTGTTGAGCATATCACATTCGAACAAAGAAGGTTGACTCTAAACCCTCTATCTCTAAATTTAGTACACTCCTACTCCCTTCCCTATCACCTGTTGCATCACGTGCTCTGACTCTGCCCTTTTGGTTTCCTTCCTGGTTAATGTGACCTTGGTATCTATAATCTATGCTGTAAAATAGCTTGAAAATGCTCGTTCAAACTCGTTCAATGACTAAAGAAACGTTGTGTTTGAACCCCACTCTATGCTTGATTAATAAATGAATAAAGACATGAGGTAAGGGTATTGGCTACACTTTAATCCAAAGGCTGCTCTGGACGTCTCTGGCAGCATAAGAAGGTGTTGGGAAATAGTTTTTCTAGAAGGAGGAAAATGAACTTTGTATTTCAAGTTATACAATTGGACTTACATATGCACTTCCTTATATAGGCCTTTTGGAACATCCTCCATGACTCTTCAAACACCAAACTACATGACTCTTCAAACACCAAACTACATGACTCTTCAAACACCAAACCACATGACTCTTCAAACTAGTTTATGAATTTCTCATGTACATGTATCTCATAAGTGCATGAATACATGAATAACATAATTACTAATGCATGTAACAAGTTTAATAGCTAACATTCTCCTCCCTTAAACTTGTTTCTCCACGAACTTGGACGCCAAGCTTCTTCCTTAATTTTTGAAAGGCATCCGTCTTCAATGCTTTTGTGAAAATGTCGGCAACTTGATCACTCGAACATTGTGGTGCAACTCCCTCCTTTATCTTCACGTGTTCTCTTATGAAGTGAAATCGAGTTTCATATGCTTTGATCTCTCATGATGAACCGGGTTCTTTGCTAGAGCAATGGCCGACTTGTTATCGATGTAGATCTTGGTCGCTTCTTCTTGCTTTAACGTCATTCTCTCTAATAGTCTCCTCAACCATATAGCATGACAAACACAAGCGGCTGCTGCTATATATTCAGCTTCACAGGTTGAAAGAGCAACTATGGATTGCTTCTTCGACGACCAAGTAAATGCAGCATCACCAAGATAGAATACGAACCCAGTTGTACTCCTTCGATCTTCACGGCTTCCAGCCCAATCACTATCGCTAAAAACCAACCAATTCAAGGTTGTGATTCTGCGAGTAGAACAGTCCATGATCAACCATTCCTTTAATATAACTAAGAATCCTCCTTGCTGCCTTCAAATGGGAGGTTCTCGGGGTCTCCATAAACCTGCTCACAAGTCCTACTCCAAATAGAATATCAGGACGAGTGCAAGTCAAATACCTTAGACAACCCATGAGACTTTTGAAATAAGTTGGGTTGACTAGCTTCCCTTCACCCTCCTTGGTTAATTTGAGACCAAACTCAACAGGTGTGTCAATTGGGTGGCAGTCTTCAAAGGCAAATTTCTCTAAGATCTCCTTTGCATACTTTGATTGGGAAATAAAAATACCATCTTCACCTTGTTGCATCTCAATGCCTAGAAAATATTTCATTAGGCCTAGATCCGTCATCTCGAACTCCTTTTTCATTGAGAGCTTGAAGTCTTGGATCATAGAGTGACTGCTACCTGTAAACATCAGATCATCTACATACAAGCAAACAAACAATACTTCTCCATGTGAGTTTGCCTTAGCATATAAAGAATGCTCATCAGGGCACCTCATAAATCCTTGTTGCATGAAGTAATTATCAATCCTTGAATTCCATGCTCTTGGTGCTTGCTTTAGCCCATAGAGAGCCTTCTTCAGCTTGTACACCTTCTTTTCTTGCCCTTTAATAATGAATCCTGGTGGCTGTTCAATATAACTTCTTCTTCAAGTTTCCCATTTAGGAATGCCGACTTCACGTCCATTTGATGCATTTTCCACCGTCGTTGGGCCGCAAGTGAGATCAACAACCTCACCGTTTCTAGCCTTGCTACTGGGGCAAAGACCTCTTCATAGTCGATGCCATACTTTTTGCTTATAGCCCTTCACGACCAATCTCGCCTTATGTCGCTCTACCACACCTTTGGCATCTCTCTTTGTCTTGTATACCCATTTAACACCAATGGGGTTTGAATCTTGTGGAAGTGATGTGAGCTCCCACGTATCATTTTTCTTGATGGAGTGAATCTCCTCCTCCATAGCTTTTCTCCATTTTGCCTCCTTATTGGCCTCCTCAAATGTCATAGGATCAAAGCCTGCAAAAAGACATAAATTGTTGAACTCCTCCTCGTTCTCCCAATCAATGGGCTCAACTGGTTGAGTGGAGTCATATATCTCTTGAACTCTCCTTGTCTTGCGTACAGACTGGTAGAATCATCATGGTCTGAATCTTCATTTAAGGTAGTGGATGGTGACTCTCTCTTCTCCTCTTCACCATCAAGAGGAATGAGAATCCCCATGTCAATTGTCTTCCACTCCCAGCTTTGATCTTCATCAAATTTCACATCTCTTGACATCACAATCTTGCAAGTGACGGGGTTATACAGCTTGTATCCGCTGCAGTTCTCACCATAGCCCAAATAATGCATCTTTGGCTTTTATCTTCAAGCTTCGTGCGCTTCTCCTCCTGAATCTTAGCATAAGAAACACTTCCAAGATTCGAAGATGATCGACCTTTGGTTTTCGAGAACTCCATGCTTCCTCTGGCGTCATGTCTTCAAGTCTCTTCGTTGAAAACCTGTTCAACAAATAAACAGAACAAGCCACAGCATCTCCCCAAAATTCCTTTGGGATATTTTTCTCCTTCAGCATACACCGGACCATGTTGAGAATTGTTCTATTCTTCCTCTCTGAGAACCATTTTGTTGTGGTGTTTGCGGCATAGTGAGTTGATGTTGGATGCCATGTTCCCTGCAGAAATTCTCAAACTCCTGCGACATATACTCGCCTCCACGATCAGTTCTCAAACACTTAAGCAGACATCCACTTTGTTTTTCAACAAAGCTCTTGAATTCTTTGAATTTGGAGAAGACTTCTCTTTTTCTTTTAGCATATACACCCAAGTCTTGCCACTAAAATCATCAGTAAAGGTTAGGAAATACCTATTACCACCATAGACTTCGGGCTTGATAGGTCCACATACGTCTGAATGCACCAATTGTAGACGCTTAGATGCTCTTTTGACA
>JAVJIF010010102.1:0-123867 GCA_038442645.1 Agave tequilana | reverse complement strand
ATGATCCCTGACGCCATCGCCTATGCTAAGCGATGTCATGCGTGTCAGATCCATGGTGAATTTGTCCATCAAGCACCGGGACGTCTTCATCCAACATCCTCCTCATGGCCATTTGAGATGTGAGGACTGGATGTTATTGGACCAATCAGTCCTCCAACATCCAGAGAACATCGCTTCGTATTGGCCATAACGGACTACTTCTCTAAATGGACAGAAATTGTTCCCTTGAAAGAAGTAAAGACACAAAACATGATCAAGTCCATCAAGCATCACATGCTCTACAGTTTTGGTGTGCCCCGACGAATTGTCCATGATAACGGGCCCTAATTCGTCAGTCAAGCATTTCAGAGATTTTGTAATAAATTCAGAATTCAAAGTGTGTCATAACGGCATACTATCCAGCTGCTAACGGCCTTGCAGAAGCCTTCAACAAGACTATTTGGAAGCTTCTGTGAAAAGTCAATGTGACTAGGATGACAAATTAGGCGAATGCTTTGAAAAACACCTAGAGGGGGGGTGAATAGGTGTAAATGCTAATCTAGAAACTAAATGCGGAAGCTAAAACTATTTTGCGCAAACTTAATACAACCAACAAGTGTAGCCGAATTCCCCGTGAAGGGCTCTGAACTAACTCCTCTTGATTCCCTAGATATGGGTTGAGGTGCTATATGAAGCTCTTGTGGTTAAGTACAAGTGAGGCACACACAAGCAAGCATATAATAGATATGACAATATGAAACAATGCTCAACACAAGCAAATATGATATGATGATATGAATGATGCTTTGCACAAATAAAAGAGAGAGAGGGTTAGAGAGACAATGGATCAAACGCTAACAACAAGATATGTTTCGAGGTTCGAGCCCCTAGCTCTACATCCCCGCCTTCACCACCGTGAAGGATTTCCAATCCACTAAAGGAGTACCGAACTCCTCTCTCAACCAACAATGCCACCGAGGCAATACAACCACAATCCACCTCTACCGAAGAGGGATAAGTCCCATAGCCAACAAAACAAACTCCACCTCACAATAGAGGGAGCAAACACAAACCTCAACCTCTACCAAAGAGGGAGCACCCAACAATGAAAAGGGTTTACAACTTGGTGGTATCTTTCAACCACAAACAATCTCTCTTTTTCACAAACAAATGATCATAATAGAATAGGATAGGTGATAGCTCAAGTGTGGAAAAAAGCAAGTGTTTTGATCAAAGAAATTCTCTTGGGAAAACACCAAAAAGATATAGAAGTTTAGATCAAAAACTAATTCCCAAAACCCTAATTTCTTTGAAATAAACAAAACACTTAAAACAAATAAGATTGATCTTTTGGCACTTAAACTCTTTTGAAAACTTGTTTAAAATAATGGAGAAACTCAAAAAATTTTAGCTTGAAAAACTTGGCCAAAATCCCAAAGAAATGGGGTTTATATAGGCCAAACAGAAAACTAGCCGTTAGGCTAATCTGGCAGCCTGACAGGCTGGCGGTCGACCGCCAACGGTCAGAAATATGACC
Source organism: Agave tequilana (assembly GCA_038442645.1). Taxonomy (NCBI): domain Eukaryota; kingdom Viridiplantae; phylum Streptophyta; class Magnoliopsida; order Asparagales; family Asparagaceae; genus Agave; species Agave tequilana. The sequence continues at coordinate 122,351 of JAVJIF010010102.1, read as the reverse complement.
GTTGGAGCAAACCGGTCGACCGCCCGGTCGACCGCCCAGATACAGAGAACAGAATTCTCTGTTCCGGTCGACCGCTCGGTCGACCGCCCAGATACAGAGAGCAAGGCTCTCTGTTCCGGTCGGCCGACCAGCCGACCGGCCCTGTGTCTGCCAAACGTGCACAAGGCTGTGCACGTCAGTCGACCGCAACGGTCGATTGGCCCTTGGTTCGGTCGACCGACCTGGCCTGTCAGCCACAGTCTGGGTCAGAAACTGGGTCAGAAAAACATGTTAAACATATTTCTAAAAATTCTTTTAAGTCTTGTAAAAGTCCCCAAAAATAGTTTTAACATTTTGCATTGATATATAAACATGTGATAAAAATTTCAACTCAAATATCAAGCAAGTTAGACTATTTTTGTGTCTAATCATTTTTACCAAAAATCAAAACTTGTATTTTATCAAACTTTGATTTTTCAATACATGAATAGGAAAGTCAAAATAAGTTTGTTTAAAAGTTAAGCATATAAGTATAGAATGAATCTACTATACATAAATCAATAAACTTGTTTTGATCAATCTATTCATGAAAACAAATATCGGTTAAACTAAAAACCGAAAAAAACCATAAAACGTGTGTGTATTGTGCACTTGAGCATATCAACTATACTAAGCTTTACAAATGGATCTAAAACACACTAAACTAAACTAGGATACCTAAGTCTTCTTGACAATCTTCCATCTTCAAGCCGACTCGATCCCAAACGTGATCCACCGAGTGCAAAGATATGATCTTGATGCTCGGGCACTGGAATCACCAAGTGAAGGCTTCCAAACTCCTCTTTTTGAAGCAATCACCAACTAATATCTTGTTTAATGATCTGAAACTAAAATTACAAGATTATTAGTAAACATAACTATATGAGTTAATCATCATCAAAACTAGAGAGGAAGGCCTCCGGGCCAATAATCTCCCCCTTTTTGATGATGACAAAACTCATGGAGTTATATATGCATGGATTAAAGTTAAGCTTCAAAGAAGCTCCCCCTAACTCATGCATAAACAAATAAACATAATGAATATGCAATGAAGGCTCTTAAACATGAATGCATAGATATGCATAAACAATAAAAAGGCTCTAGATACCAATAAAATGTTCAAAAACAAAACATGCTCTAGATACCAATTAAAATTAAACTAAATTAAACTTAATATATGCAAAAATATAAATATGCATATATAAAAAAAAAACATGTACCAATCATGCATATATAGAGAAGATTTTGAGTTTGTTTGAGTTTTATTTGCATGTTAAACTCTCAAATAATTCTTCCCCTTTTTGTCAATCATCAATAAAGGGATAAAAGCAAAACTAAATCAATAAAATTTCTCCCCCTTTTTGTTCGAAACAATGAATCAACAAAAGGGTTAATAAAAACAATGTTCTCCCCCTTTTTGTCTAAAACAAAAACAAAACCAAATAGGGGTGACAATCAATTAAGGTACCAATTGAAAATATGTCAAAGTAGCATCTTGACACCAATTGAAAGTAAACATAGATCAATCAATGAATAGTATATGCGATATACATTCATGAAGAGGAAGATGTGAAGCTTCCCTACATAGATACATTACATGAAGGAGGGATGACAAGCCCTAATTCACATAACGTACACTATGTAATGCATAAGAGGAGATGTGAAGCTCCCCCTACACACGTGTATCACATAAAGAAGAGATGTCAAGCTCCTCAATACAAGATACACTCAACATGAATCTATATGTAGAAGAGATGTTAAGCTCTCCTTGCATATAGGCAATACATATCAAAACTTTTGTATTTATCTTTAAACAAAATTTGAGATACCAATTTAAAACATTCAAATAAACATCTTGATATCAAAAGAGTATTTTTCTTTTAAGTATATGATATCAAATGAAATGACTATTCTCTATCATAAAGTAAGAGAGTGAAAATACAAATATCAATTGAAATATGAAAATCAAATTTTCTCCCCCTTTATGAATACAAAAAAAACACATGCATAAGCTTGAATAAGATACAAATTGAAAATTGAATCAATTGAAACAAAGTTGAAATTCAAGCTTTAGAATAAACAAAATATATATGTATGAAAAGTTAATACTAATCGAAATTGATACTATTGGAATTGAAAGCATACATACATACAAACATATATGAGTATATAAGAAAGATCAAAATTGATACCAATTGAAAGAATCCAATGATACTAATTGAAACAACAATAATATCAAAGTATAACTCATATAACCTATCCTCTCAATCATGTTCAAGTTTAAAATGATTTTCAATATAAAGCATACATGAGTATGATCGCCCATCCATCCGCCCGTGGAAGGTAGGGGTTTTCAAAAAATAGGTTTGAAAAGTATAGTATGTTTGAAAATCTCTACCATATCGAAGAATACCGTAACTAGTTATATGAAAAATTTGTAAACTAGTACGAAATCTTTCAAGTAAGGAATAAAACAAAATTATTTTTCATAAATATGAAATTCACAAAATAGTCAACACTCATTAATCAATTAGGCATAAATATGACTCATGAAAATAAAACATGAGTAAACAAGAAATGTGAGTGTACAAATACAATGTGAAGAACATGATCATGAAAGTTGGACAATAAGTTCAATATTCCTTGAAACATGAAAACATGAAAATCATCAAAACTATTTAATCTTCAAGGTATATGTATGTCCTATACAAACTAAAGTATACATACATATCCAAACACAGCGAGTCCACAAAGATATATGCATGAAGGCACGTGGCTCAAAAGGATGTATATGTATAAACAATAGTTTGGATAAAATAGACATATACATAAAGTTAAACAAAAATCATAAAACAATTCCAAAAAGGGAATACAAGTTTAAAATGCATGGATCATCAAAACTAGACTATACTAGCACATCTAATGGGTTCAAATAAGCATTCAAGCTCAAACATATATAGATTTATTTGTGGCCCACTATATGCACAAATATATACCTATCTTAATGAAAACTAACATTTAAACATATATTCAAAGAAAGAAGCATAAAACAAGACAAAAATCATCATGATAAATAAAAATATAATTATTATGCAAATTCACATGTTGTTAAACCTATGATAAACATGATAGCTAAGCAAACGGTGAGAACACAAAATAATAGTCCATATTAAATATGGGTGTCTCAAATACTATACATGTATGTCAATGGTCTAATAAACATGATATTTACATGATAATCACTAAATAATAAAACATGCTATAAATAATGAAATGGAAAGCATGTAAACAATAATAAGGAGTTAGGAATCGTTACCAAAATCTAGAAGGCAACTTTTCTTGTCTCCAAAACGTGGTGGTCATCTCCACCAAACCTTCCCTTGAAAGTGATGCATCCAATTGATTTCCATGAAGCTCGGAACGCATCCACTCCAAGGTACCGCTACTCTCACGTCATGTGAGAGCCCACACCTATATCATAAATAAGAGGGGTGGTCTTTGGTACCCATATCTTATTGGGTCCATGGGGGTTAGTACCATTCCTAACCCAAACAAATTTATTTGTTAAATTACAATCATGTATACGATCAAAACAAAATTAAGCAACGTGGCCCTTACGTCCACAATGTGTACAAGTGTACACATGAGCATACATGTGATGGGTGTGTCCGTGAGGAGCATGTGTATGCCGTGGAGGGTGTGCATGCATAATAGATGGAACTTGTTTCTTTCGAAATAAAGATTCCAAACGTGTGTGGCTCTTGGCACATTGGCTCAAAGTGGAGCCTAAACAAACAACCTTCTTCTTAAGCATAGATATATCATTATCAATCAAAGAAGAAGTGGCACATGCAGTAGGTAAACTAGGTGAAACTACCCTAGCATGGCAAACATGTGCATCAATCTTATTTTGCAAACAATCATTCTTCTTCAAACAAACATCTAAATCGTTAGAAATAGAGATTATTTTATTTTTCAAAACAAAATTCTCTTTTAAAACAAAATCAACTTTTGAAGACAAATTTTCATTTTTCTTCAAAAGTGTTTCGCAATCATTTTTAGATTTTAAAAATTTATTTTCTTTTAGTGCAAGTTCAAGTTGAGATTTCAATGAATCCCTATCATTAGAAATCTCCTCTTTCTCTTGCAAAACATTGTTAAGTCTAGAAATCAAATTTTTATTATCAATGTTAAGGCCTAGACTTTTCTTTTTCAAACAATTTTTCACACACATTAGATAGTTCTTCATTTAAAGCATGGACATCAATATTCTCATCACATGAAGAACTAGCATCAAAACTATCTAGTTGAGATTCCGATTGTACCTCAAGGAAGTCATTCCCTTGGACCATGTAGCATTGTGACTCGGAGTCTCCGCTAGATTCCTCCTCTTGTTGAATTGGCACTTGAAGCTTGGAGGTGGTGGTGGTTGTCAACATATTCCACACTGCAAATGCGGAATCAAAGTTAGAAGCAAGTATAAGATATTCTTTATTTAATGTGCTTCTAATGGCCTCAAGGGCTTGTGCATTGGCCCCTATATGCTTGCTATCACTAAGGTAGGATTCCTTGGTAATGGCAAGGTGAACCTTATATCCTAGGGTTTGTAGGTAAATGGACATCTTAGTCTTCCAAACAAGAATGTTGGAAGGGTCAAACATAGGTGGGGTCATGAAGGCCATGGGTCCAAACTATATGTGTGCAAACAAGCAAATGCAAATGATAGACTAGCAAACAAGGATCTCACTCTTAGGATGTTAAGCCTAAAGTATCAGGAGCGTAGGCTCTGATACCAATTGAAAAACACCTAGAGGGGGGTGAATAGGTGTAAATGCTAATCTAGAAACTAAATGCGGAAGCTAAAACTATTTTGCGCAAACTTAATACAACCAACAAGTGTAGCCGAATTCCCCGTGAAGGGCTCTGAACTAACTCCTCTTGATTCCCCTAGATATGGGTTGAGGTGCTATATGAAGCTCTTGTGGTTAAGTACAAGTGAGGCACACACAAGCAAGCATATAATAGATATGGCAATATGAAACAATGCTCAACACAAGCAAATATGATATGATGATATGAATGATGCTTTGTACAAATAAAAGAGAGAGAGGGTTCGAGAGACAATGGATCAAACGCTAACAATAAGATATGTTTTGAGGTTCGAGCCCCTAGCTCTACATCCCCGCCTTCACCACCGTGAAGGATTTTCAATCCACTAAAGGAGTACCGAACTCCTCTCTCAACCAACAATGCCACCGAGGCAATACAACCACAATCCACCTCTACCGAAGAGGGATAAGGCCCATAGCCAACAAACAAACTCCACCTCACAATAGAGGGAGCAAATATAAACCTCAACCTCTACCAAAGAGGGAGCACCCAACAATGAAAAGGGTTTACAACTTGGTGGTATCTTTCAACCACAAACAATCTCTCTTTTTCCACAAACAAATGATCCTAATAGAATAGGATAGGTGATAGCTCAAGTGTGGAAAAAACAAGTGTTTTGATCAAAGAAATTCTCTTGGGAAAACACCAAAAAGATATAGAAGTTTAGATCAAAAACTAACTCCCAAAACCCTAATTTCTTTGAAATAAACAAAACACTTAAACCAAATAAGATTGATCTTTTGGCAATTAAACTCTTTTGAAAACTTGTTTAAAAAAATGGAGAAACTCAGAAAATTTTAGCTTGAAAAACTTGGCCAAAATCCCAAAGAAATGGGGTTTATATAGGCCAAACAGAAAACTAGCCGTTAGGCTGATCTGGCAGCCTGACAGGCTGGCGGTCGACCGGCCGGTCGACCGCCAACGGTCAGAAATATGACCGTTGGAGCAAACCGGTCGACCGCCTGGTCGACCGCCCAGATACAGAGAACAGACTTCTCTGTTCCGGTCGACCGCTCGGTCGACCGCCCAGATACAGAGAGCAAGGCTCTCTGTTCCGGTCGGCCGACCAGCCGACCGGCCCTGTGTCTGCCAAACGTGCACAAGGCTGTGCACGTCAGTCGACCGCAACGGTCGACTGGTCCTTGGTTCGGTCGACCATTGTGGTCGACCGACCTGGCCTGTCAGCCACAGTCTGGGTCAGAAACTGGGTCAGAAAAACATGTTAAATATATTTCTAAAAATTCTTTTTAAGTCTTGTAAAAGTCCCCAAAAATAGTTTTAACATTTTGCATTGTTATATAAACATGTGATAAAAATTTCAACTCAAATATCAAGCAAGTTAGACTATTTTTGTGTCTAATCATTTTTACCAAAAACCAAAACTTGTATTTTATCAAACTTTGATTTTTCAATACATGAATAGGAAAGTCAAAATAAGTTTGTTTAAAAGTTAAGCATGTATGTATATAATGAATCTACTATACATAAACCAATAAACTTGTTTTGATCAATCTATTCATGAAAACAAATATCGGTTAAACTAAAAACCGAAAAAACCATAAAACTTGTGTGTATTATGCACTTGAGTATATCAACTATACTAAGCTTTACAAATGGATCTAAAACACACTAAACTAAACTAGGATACCTAAGTCTTCTTGACGATCTTCCATCTTCAAGCCGACTCAATCCCAAACGTGATCCACCGAGTGCAAAGGTATGATCTTGATGCTCGGGCACTGGAATCACCAAGTGAAGGCTTCCAAACTCCTCTTTTTGAAGCAATCACCAACTAATATCTTGTTAATGATCTGAAACTAAAATCACAAGATTATTAGTAAACATAACTACATGAGTTAATCATCATCAAAACTAGAGAGGAAGGCCTCCGGGCCAACATGCTTATGGGCTTACCGCACAACGTTGAGAACCCGATAAAAGCCACACCATTTTTCTTGATGTACGGATGTGAAGTTGTATTCCCACTGGAGATCCAGATGCCATCTTTACGGGTTGCATTGACAATCAGGATGGCAGACGATAAGAAGCACCGACTGCGCATCCAGGAGTTGAAAGCTTTGGATGACAAACGTCTGCAAGCCTAATAGCAAATTGAGCTTTATCAAGCTTGAATTTTCAGAGCCTTCAATAAGAAAGTTAGAGAACAGATTTTCAAGAAAGGTGACCTTGCCTTAGCGGTCAGAAGACCTATAAGACAAAAGAAAAGTTTCAACCCCAATGGGAAGGACCATTATAGTAAAGTCAGTTTACTTAAATGGAGCATACCGCCTCTTAACTCCCAAGTGCGATACGCTCATGATGCCGATCAACGGTAGATTCTTGAAGAGGTACTATCCTTAATAGGACTCTTCTCATGATCAGGTTAATAATACACCTCTGATTAAAGCCTCAAGATCCAAGATGTTTGGAAGAGCGTTAAAGAAGAGCTTCTCCCTTCAACGGACATCACGATCGATCGACGCTGAGCCGACTGGACAATGTTAATATCACCATGCATGATGTTAATATCGAAGAGACAAAGTGCGAAGCTTCGGGTTTAGCCTTGTCACTCTTCTCATGATCAGGTTAACACTACACCTCTAATCAAAACTTCAGGATCCAAGATGTTTGGAAGAGCGCCAAAAAAGAGCTCCTTTCAATGGATCACATCATGATCGTTCAACGTCGAGCCGATCGAACATTATTGACATCACGATGCATAGTGTTAATATCGAGAGACAAAGTGCAAAACTTCAATTTTATTGTCACTATTCTTTAGCTTATCTATGAACATCCGACACCTCCAACGGCTAAAGGATAAAGGAAACTATTGGTGTTTAAGCCCAACGAAAAATCCTCAACAACTCATCATACTGAAAGGAATAGCATGACTAGCCCAACTCAAACGGTAATTGGTAAAGGTATACCAAATTCACTGATAGCTGAGGGTTTGCTAAAAATCCTAAGGGATCTGATCCCGTTTTCACCTCAAAAATTACTTACCAATTCTCGTCCATGGAATGGTAATACCTCAAGAAAAGGTTGTAATTATTTCTCCAGCAAAATAATCACAAAATAAATGTGTCAAGTTAATAATATACCTCTGGCATACTCCACTGTTAAGTTAACATTATACCTCTAACAGTGATTTTCTTCAATATCCCCAGTAGATAAATATTTCAACTTGCAATTCTCTTCAACAGAATGGCAAGTCCACCAAATTGCTCAAATTACAAAATCCCTCAGTTAAGTTAACATTTCACCTCTGACTAAAATGTTAACTTGTCAATTCTCTTTAACAAAATGGCAAGTCCACCAAATTGCTCAAATCACAAAATCTCTCGGTCAAGTTAACACTACACCTCTGATCAAAATTGACCATATTGCAATATAAATTCTTATACCATATTGCAATATAAATTCTTATCAGGTGAACACTACACCTATGATAGTGGTTCTCTCGATTTTTCCTATGAAAATGAGACATTTGATGCTAAGTTAAATATCACACTTATAGCATCCATTTTCATTGTTAAGTTAAACACTACATTTATGACAATGATCTACCCTCGAGCTTTCTCATCGAAGCCGAGATGTCAAATGCTAAATTAATATCACACTTCTAGCATTCACCTTGTTGTTAAGTTAACATTAAACCTATGATAGTGATTTTCTCAGTTTTCTCAATGAAAACTAGATCTCTTTGATGTTAAGTTAATATCACACCTATAGTATTTACCTCCTTATCAAGTTAATATCACACCTCTAACAATTCAATTTGCTTCCAATTGTAAATCCTAACCCATCACGTTAACATTACACCTCTAATGGTGAAAATCTTCGAAAAGATTGAAAAAAGCTCAGAGTTTTATGGGTTTTGAGAAAGCTTGAAGTCTTTAGATGCGGGTCTGATCGAAGAGGATGAACAGTCAAAGTGAATTGACTATTGAAAGACCCAAATCTTTTATAGGCCTTTCAATGGCTGAGATACGCAGCGCGTATCCCAAGCTCAATCCGAGCCAGACACACGTCTCAAGTGGTGCCTGCATTCGTACCTAGAAGCATTTAATGCGATCTTCGCGTTTCAGGAGTCGCATTTCAAGAGCCGCGTCTCAACAGCAATCAAGAGCCGCGTCTCCTCAGCATTGAGAGTGATCGGGACGGAACAAACACCTTAAAATGTGTGTTTTGTAAAATCGATGAAAAGAAAGCGTGCTAATGTTCCCTAAAACTTTTGTTATAGCATTGACTCAACTGGTCGAATCCACAAGGACGGGAGGCGATAGAAGCATTAACAGTTTATGTTCACGTCAGTTGTTAACAAGTCTTCTTTGTTTAAAGAATTAGAAAAGAAAAATAAAAGAAATACAGAAGTGATAGGTGGAGAAGGCGATAAAAATGAAAATGTGAAAATAAAACAAAAATCATTTTAAAAACAAAAAGAAGATGGAGCAAAGGTAAACTAAGAAAGTGGTGAAGACGTTGATAGAAAAATGATAAAAATGTTTTGAAATTGACTTTTAAAACAAGATAAAAGAAAACTCATGCCTACTAACTACTAATTGCTCCACTAACCATGCTAACCTCTTTGTGATAGTTGCCCAACATGGATCCTTGGCCATCACTAATCCTTGACTTCAAGAGAAGATACAAAGCATGGCCCATAAGATTGTTCTTCTACATTCAAACAACACATCCATACCACACAACAAGTTGCAAGCTACTATTAAATCATCAAAACCGGTTAGAGATGAGCATGAAATAAAGTTAGAATTTGTAAGTTAGTAAGTTAGTGGGTTAGGTGTTAGAATGTTAGAATCCATCATCATGAGCCATCAATGGCTCTGGCAAGAGTAAGGCCTTGTAGAGGCTACTAGATTCATGTGGATTGTCAAGTAAGTGGTTAGATGGTTAGTGGTTAGTAGTTAGATCACCATGAGAAGAAAAGATTAGCCAAGCATCATGTATAAGATGGAGAAGATTACAATAGAGAAGAAAGGAGACACCTTTACATAGATTGTCACCATCTATTACATCAATCCCTCTCTTTCTCTCTCTGAATCTCTCAGCCCTAACACATGATCTAAAAAGAAATGAAAATACAAAAGAAAAGAAGAAGAAAACCTACACTACCCTACACTAAAAGATAGAAAACCTATCCTAATTCTTAATCTGCCTGCATTTCGGCCAAACCCTGCAGTATTTATAGGCAAAGAAGGGTTCTAGAAGACGAGACAAGGCCACGCGTCAAAGATCGACGCGCGGCCCCACCACATTGCCGCGGAAACGCGGCATTTGCCGCGTTTTTGCGCAAAACCAGGGACTCAGGTCCCTATTTTTTGCGAGCGATTCCCGTCGATTCTAGGACCTTCTTGGTATACTTGATTTCGGGTATATTCATCCAGATCTTTGTCTAACGTGCACAAAGGTTTAGGTTCAATGCATCTTCTAGAAGTTTCCTTACTTGGCCTCCAAGAAATTCGGATTTAATTACCCAAAAATTGGTTTAATTAAGCTCTTATTACCCTTTTGCCCTCCTTATCTTGGTTATCTGCAAGAGAGACCAAAATACGGTTTATTTATAAATCAGCAGAAAAATGTGATATAATAATGCAGAACTGTAGACTAATCACACCCCCACACTTATGTTTTGCTCGAAACAAGAAAATAAAAACTATACTACAAATGTTATTACACCACTTTCGCAGGTGAGCGATTGCATTGAGCGCGTGCAACAAGCCGTTAAACCTCTAGGTTATCCCTAGAGGAGGAGTTTTATCTCCTGAGGGTTTTCAGTGGATTGCACGTACAAAATTCATAAAGAAAGAAGACAAATGTTAGTATTTTGAAAATACATTTTGAAAGAGAGACAAGTTTACAAAATATTTGTGCAAAAATATAAGCGATCTAAAGTCATAAGTCTACTAAAAATTATTCTTCCTTAAACTTAGTCTCTATGTAAGATCTTGTCTTCAATTAAGGTAAGAATTAAAAATTGGATTGAATATTTTATCCTTCACAAAACCTAGATAATATGCACTTTGTGACAGTGAAGATCTCTGGGATTTCAACTCTAACCATCAAGCCATTTATTTATATATATATTTCTTTTTTTCTTCCCTTATCTTCATTAGGCTTTCTAGTTCACCCATGTAGCGAGTCTTTAACCGATGACTCCCAAACCAAACGATCCTAGGGCATCCTAGGGTACCAGATGAGAAAACATCCCTCGGGTTTAAGGACTCAAGTAAACAAGGCCACAAAACTAAGGGGATTATTTCTTTCTTTTGACCACCGTTAGGCATGAATAATCATGCTTCTTGAGGCATAATTATCCAGCTTAATAAGAGATTTTTTTATTCTTTATAATATATATATTTTTATTTATTTTTGCTTTATAACATTTTAGGTTTTTGTTTCCATCCTAAAAATGTGTAAGTGTGAAGTGCATACTATCTAAGGTAAAAAATTCAAGATAAAATTATCTCTCCAATTTATCTTACTTAGCCTATAATTTTAAACAAGATCCATTATTTCGATTAGGTATAAGATCATAATTAAGGCTTTCTTAATTTCTAAGATCATCTTAATTTTCTTAAAATAGATCAAAACTTTGTCTCTTATTTCAAAAAGTTTTTAAAGAAAAAGAAAATCCTATACAAAAGGGAATCCTATACAAAAGGGAAAATTTCTAAAAGTATCCTAAAAGAATTGTAAAAGAAAGAAAATTTAAAAACTCTACGTTAGTAAACCCTCCCCCACACTTATCTCATGCATTTTCCTCAATGCATCGTGAATTTATATATGCATGAAACAAATAGAGAAGGAAGGAAAAATCACCTTAAGGTGGTGGTTCCGGTGGTGGTCTGATTGTCCATGAAATCTGACCCAATCCAATTTATCTGGAGTTCGGAGGAACCCACCAGAGATCTTTATAATACAACCCACTAAAATGATGTATATATTTATGATTTTTATTAAGAATTTTACCCCATCTAATTTCTAAATTTTCAAAATAATTTCAGAGTCAATATTATCAACACACTTGTCCCAAAATGGAGTATGAAAATATGGAATGATTGAATTGGACTCAGGAAGCACAAGAATGACAATTGACTTGGGAATTGACTTAAGTCAAGTAAAGGTTCAGGAGTCGAGATTGGTTCAGCAAGTAGGTCCAAATTAAGAAGTTGAAATCCAAATCCATATTCATTCCCGCACAATAGAATGTGACTTTCTAAGATTGGTGATTCAAGTTCAAGAATGACAGGTATGGGAACCAAAACTGACTCTAAAATGTTGCTCAAGTTGGGTAACAAAACAGGAGTCAATATTGATTCAGGAATTTGAACTGGATCACAAATTTGAGGGTCAAAGTCACATTCCTTATTGAGTTCAATTTCATAAAAATGAAAACTTGCCAATTTGTCAATTGGACACTCAAAAGTATGAAATTGGTCAAGTTCAATTTGTTGATCATAAAAGATTGGTGATTCAATTTCATGATGGATTGGCACAGGATCCAATGTTGACTCAGAAAAAAGCCTGAAATCAGGTAAAAACACCTCAGTCGTTATGGAATCAGGCAGTGAAATTAAATTACCAAGTTGAGCTTCAAAATCATATTCATGCTCAAGTTTAATTTTAGGAAAAGGATAACTTGCCAAAATGTCAATGGGATTTTCAACATTTGAAGTTTGGTCAAGTTTAGATGGGTGTGCTGAAATTGAATCTTGATTTCTAGAATAACAAGAGTCCTGGGTCAGATCAATAGAGTTCGAGATATCTAGATTGGTCAAAAGTTGATAAGAGAGTTTCCTCATTCCTATAAATGTTGACCAATTGACACAATTGTGTTTTCAACCTATTGATAGACTGAGCAGAAGATTTTTAAAATTATAGCGCGGACTCTTGCAAGATTTCTATACTCTTTTCTATATGTGATATTTCTTCAAGTGGATGATCTAGAAAGGTAGTATAGGAGTCATAATTTTTAAAACAACAAGAGTCATGAGTCAAATTGATAGAGTTAGAGATATCTGAATTGGTCAAAGGTTGATAAGATAGAGTTTTCTTATTCTTATAAATATTGACCAATTGACTTAATTGTGTTTCCAACCTATCAATAGACTGAGAAAAAGATTTTTAAAATTGTAACGCAGACTCCTGCAAGATTTCTATACTCTTTTCTAAACTTGATTTTTCTTCAAATGGATGTTCCAGAAAGGGAGTATAAGAATCTTGGTTTTGAAAAGATAGTGAAGATTGTGAGTCTAACATATTTTGAGAGTGAAGCCCAGACTCACGAAAACACTCCATACTCGAATTCAGGGTAGAGGTTGGTTATTCTGAATAGGTGAAACTGCGTATGAATCATGAAAATATTGTGGAATTGGTGAATTGAGCTTCTTTTATTGGGACTCAAGCATGGCTTGTACAACTTCTATATTTTTTCGAACTCAGATTTTTCGTCAAAATAAGGAAATGGAGATTGTGGAAATTGTGAAAATTGTGGACAAGGTAGTGCAAAATTTGACTCGGGGGAGGTGAATCCCATTGACTCTGTGACGAGTTAAAATTATTTTTGAAATTATAGTCATAAGATTAGGGGTATGGGTTGTAATGATTCGGATAAGTCCAACCCGGTGTATTTGGTTGGTTCATATTGTGAAAAATCGGGTTAGAATTATCCGAAACAAATGGGGTAGGTATGAAATATGGATTCATATTAGGATTGAAAGAATTGTTATTGTTGAATTCCATTTCACAAACAATCACAAACAAAAAAGAAAAAGCAAACAAATAAACAAAAAGAAAGAAAATCAAAACCAAGCCTATGCTAGTGTTGACCTAGACCTAGACGATTCCTAACTGGTCAATTACCGGGAGAGATTATTGTATGAATCCGACCACAAGCTAATCGGCCAAGTATGGGCAAAATACGGTAGGAGGTATCCGTGCGTAAGCAACGGGCCTTAATTACGCCAAACCACGGTATCTTCGAGGCGTAACCTCTTAATCCCCAACCTTAGACACCGATTTCACAAGAGTATGATTCAAAACAAGTTCCACCCTCGGTTAATCTCTTAATAAGTCCGAGATGTCTCTAGGGTCCAACGTCTATTAATTTTTATTAGGGCTTGGGTTGTGTGAGTAGGGAGGTGATTTTTGGGCTAAGGAAGGGTGATGAACTCCCTACCTTATCTTGTATTGAGTTATGCCCTTAAATCCAATTCGTGCAAGTATGCAATATAGACAAAAAGATAACATAAAGCGAATAAATCACCCACGTGTTTGTCCTATACTATATGCAATGCCATATGTACGCCTCAATCCAAATCAAAACAACAGAACAAAATACAGTATATTGGAATGAAATTTGACACGTGCCTAAATGCAAATGTCTAAACCGTTTTAAAGGCGTCCAAATACCGTATTTTAGTTCTTTAATTACTGTAGTATGTAGGCAATCAAAATAGGAAAGTAATAGTACAAATCAACTAGCTATTACAATAAATACAGCCCAGCACAATAAGATACACAATTATCACAAAATAGTCGCGTTTGCGCGGCAAAAGTCGCGTTTGCGCAGCTTTTCTTTAGAAGCTAGGTCCTTGCTTTCTAAAGCAGGAGATGCAAAGCTAGTGTTTGTTCTGCAATGTTAAGCTCCTGTAAAGATTATCCTGCACACCAAACAGAGAAGAAAATGTTAACCAAAACGTGAAATCAAAACCATTCCCATCCCCGGCAACGATGCCAAAAATTTGATCGGGGTGGAACAAGCACCTTAAACTGTGTGTTTTGTAAAATCAATGAAAAGCAAGCATTCTAATGTTCCCTCGATACTTCTGTTATAGCATTGGCTCAACGGGTCGAATCTACAGGGACATGAGGCGATAGAAGCATTAACAGTTTATGTTCACGTTGGTTGTTAACAAGTCTTCTTTATTTAAAGAATGAGAGTAGAAAAATAAAAGAAATCCAGAAGTGATAAGTGGAGAAGGCGATAAAAGCGAAAATGTGAAAATAAAAGAGAAATCGTTTTGAAAACAAAAAGAAGATGGAACAAAGGTGAACTAAGAAAGTGGTGAAGACATTGATAGAAAAATGATAAAAAGGTTCTAAAATTAACTTTTAAAACAAGATAAAAGAAAACTCATGACTACTAACTACTAATTGTTTCACTAACCATGCTAACCTTTTAGTGATAGTTGTCTCACATGGATCCTTGGCCATCACTAATCCTTGGCTTCAAGAGACGACATAATGCATGGCCCATAAGATTGTTCTTCTACATTCAAACAACACATCCATACCACACAACAAGTTACAAGCTACTATTAAATCATCAAAACCGGTTAGAGGTGAGCATGGAATAAAGTAAGCATTTGCAGGTTAGCAAGTTAGTGGGTTAGGTGTTAGAATGTTAGAATCCATCATCATGAGCCATCGATGGCTCTTGCAAGAGCAAGGCATTGTAAAGGCTACTAGATTCATGTGGATTATTAAGTAAGTGGTTAGATGGTTAGTGGTTAGTAGTTAGATCGCCATGAGAAGAAAAGATTGGCAAAGCATCATGTAGAAGATGGAGAAGATTACAATAGAGAAGAAAGGAGACACCTTTACATAGATTGTCACAATCTATTACATCAATCCCTCTCTTTCTCTTTCTGAACCTCTCAGCCTAATACATGATCTAAAAAGAAATAAAAATACAAAAGGAAAGAAGAAGAACACCTACACTATCTTACAACACTAAAAGATAGAAAACCTAGCCTAATTCTCAATCTGCCTGCGTTTCGGCCAACCTTGCAGTATTTATAGGCAAAGGAGGGTTCTAAAAGACGAGACAAGGCCACGCGTCGATCTGACAAGGCCACGCGTCAAAGATCAACGCGTGGCCCCACCACATTGCCACGAAAATATGGCATTTGCCGCGTTTTCGTGGCAAACCAGGGACTTAGGTCCCTGGTTTTTGGCAAGTGATTTCCGTCACTTCTAGGACCTTCTTGGTATACTTGGTTTCGGGTATATTCGTCCGGATCTTCGTCTAATGTGCGCAAAGGTCTAGTTTTAATGCATCTTCTAGAAGTTTCCTTACTTAGCCTCCAAGAAATCCGAATTCAATTACCCGAAAATCGGTTTAATTAAGCTCTTATTACCCTTTAACCCTCCTTATCTTGATTATCTTCAAGAGAGACCAAAACACGATTTAGATCGACATTTTATTCATAAATCAACAGGAAAATGCGATATAATAATGCAGAACAGTAGACTAATCAGAGAGCTGCGTCTATAGCAATTGAAGGTTGCGTCTCAACACCACTGAAGTTCGCATCTCCACTTGATCAGCATGGCACCTACAACTATAAGGGTTGCGTTCTCTCACATGCAAATAGTATGTCTCTGCTTCTGCAATCAGTTCAACAGTGCCACTGGTAAAAACAATCGATAATTCTACCTGTTCAATAGTCACCGACGAACAAACCAGAGCTCATAACAAATGCTAGACCGAGTTTCTAAGACACTTGTGACGATCTTCCTTGAAGGTTTCAAGCAGTTTAACGGTACACTCAACCACAATCCAGACAGGATCAAGCTCAGGGCATCTCAAAAGATTATCAGTCCAATCATGGGAAGCCTAAAATCAACTGAAGTCCAAAGTATTTTGAAATCCATCCCAGTTAACTACGTAGTTTCGAAAACTTTAGAGGGGGTTCTGTAGGCTGTCTAAAAATCACTAAGGATAAGCCATCAGACGTGAGCCCCATTTCAACACGAAGTTCGCGTTTTGACTAAAACGCCGACCTCGTGTCTCAAGAAGCATGAAGACTTCCGGGTCTGAGTAATCTCCTGTTCAACGCGAGTCTGAATAACTCCGCGTCCTATTTCAAGCCCGGGTCTGAGCAACTTGGCACTCCACGTCAGACGCGGGTCTTCGAAACCCTGCGTCTCACTTCAAATGCGAGTCTGAGCAACTCTGCGTTCTGAGACGACGCGTATATAACAAGAAACGCGAGATTTGCATCCAGCGCGAGACCCGTGTTTTTGTTGTAACAGATCCCCATTAATGTGTTAATTTATTTCCCATGTAATGGGAGAATTAATCCCCATTATAGAGGGATTTTAGGGGACAATTGATTGAGGCTGACCTGCACACAAAATACGAAATTATAGAACTTAAGAAAGAATATGTGCAAGTGCTCAATTCTTCCGCTATAGCAAGTGGCTATGCGGGTCGTGATCCACAAGGAGGGTTTGCGATGGAAGCGTTTACAGTTTTTATTGAAATCTTATGAAAATAAGCGAAGGTTCTTCTCTGTTTTTAAAGTTAAAAAAAGAAAAAGAAAGTTAATGGTTAAAGTTAAGAAGAAAGCGAGAGATGAAGAAGATGGAAAATTAGAAAACGATGAAAAGCGACTATGTACAATGAAGTGGAGAAGAAAGAGTTTGAGGAGGTGTTGGTCTATACATAAGAAGTAAAAGAAAAGAGAGAGAGAAAAGTAAAGAAATACTTACCTAGGTTGAGTGTTGACTTACTTGGAAACCTTCTTGCAAGTTCTACCTTTTTACTTCGGAGGCGTTCAACGCATAGATCATAAACTCGAGCTCGGTCCCCGTGCACATTATATCGTCAAGCCTAGCAAGAACGAAGTGATGCGGATCTTGGAAGAGGAGAACGTCTTCATGAACTATCGCTGGCTCGCACGTAGCTTGGTTATACTTGCTTTGGAATTCACTTGTACACTCAACACATACAACCAAGGTAAAGTAGAAGAGGAAGAGGAAAGCAAAACAAATGTAAAGTAAAGCAGAATAGAAAACAAACAAAGCATTTACCTTTATTACTTGCTGAGACAATGAAAGAAAGGAGTAGGGTACATCGTCGGTGTCACTCTCAACATCAGCCCCTCTCTCTTACTTACATGAATCTTCTTCTACCCTAAGTTACATACAAATTACATACATAAAAGAAAGACTAAAAACCTAAACTAAGGAATGAAAACTAAGCTAAATCCTAATATGCCTTGACGTCCCATTTTCAGCGCAAGCACAAGCCTTTTATAGGCAAAACCCTAACCAACAAGATCCCGGGGAGATCGGGGGAGCAAACGCTCCCCCTAACTCCCTAACTTTGCCGCGAAAACGCGGCTTTTGCCGCGTTTCCGCGGCCAGGGTGTGGCCAGGTGGCCACACCCTGTTGGTGGGTCTCCCCGGTTTCTCCCTCTGACTTTATCTGGAGTTGGTTTTGCAGTTTGGCTCCGAGATTTTGAAGAAATGGCCTTGGATTCTTGACTTTAACCGATCGATCCTGAGAGGATTCTTCTCAACCGGTTTCAATCTCTTGATTTTGCCCTGATTTTATGTGTACGAATTAACTCTGATTTAATTCAGAATTCTGGTGGGCTTTTGTGCTCATTTCTCTTCATCTCCTTAAGGATTGGGCCTGCAAATAAATTAAACAAATAATTAGGACAATGCAGGCTTTTATTCTAAAATAAGTATGGAAATGTGACATTAAATATGCAACATTAGCAACCAATCACACCCCCATACCTATCTTTTGCTCGTCCTCGAGCAAAACAACTAAATTATACTAAGGATTATTAAACCACTTTCGCAGGTCACGCGATTGCACTGAGCATGTGCAACAAGCCGTTAAACCTCTAGGTTTCCCCCAGAGGACGAGTGTTGTCTCGTGAGGGTTTTCAGCGGATTACACCCACAAAATCCATAAAGAAAGGGAAATAAAGAGTTAGTATTTTCGAAAAGCATTTTGAAAGAGAAAAATATTTGAAATATGATTGTAAGATCTAAGCAATCTATAAGTTATAGGAAAGCCGAATTTTTCATTTCTAAACTTAGTCTCTATTCAAAAATTTGTTATCAATCAAAGTAAGGAGTCAAATTGTACTTCTCATCTAGTCTATTACTTTACCCTAAGTCATATGCACCTTGTGACTGTGAAAATTTTGACTTAAGGTTCATTAACTCTAACTCTTATGCCTTATTTATTTTTATATATATACTTTTTTTTTGTGGTATTATTCCTTAGTTTTATTAGGCTTTCTAATCTGCCCATGTAACGAGCCTTTAATCGATGACTCCCAAACCAAACGGTCTTAGGGCACCAGGTGAGAAAACACCCCCAAGGACTTAAGGACTCGAGCAAATAAGGCCACAAAACTAAGGATTTTATTATATGAACCTCTTTTAGGCGTGAATACTTATGCTTTATTAGGCACAAATACCCAGCTTAATCAGAGGATTTTTCTTTTCAAACTTATCGAATCATCTTTCGCATAAATACCAAGGCTTGCTTAGGCCAAAGCACCTAGCTAGTCAATAATTAGACTTGTTTTTTTTTTTTTTTTCAAACTCATCTAATTATCTTTTGCATAAATACTAAGGCTTTCTTAGGCCAAAGCACCTAGCTAATCAATAATTAGATTTGTTTATATATATATATTTTTTATAAGGCATAAGAATTTTTATTTTTGAGCCCTAAGTGTGTAAGTGTATGAAGTGTGCATATTTCATCAAGGTAAAGATCAAGACCAAATTACTTTGACAAATTATCTTCCTAACTCTAAAAATCAAACAAATAATCTTATTTTGACCAAGTATAAGAAATCCTAATTTGGATTTTCCTATTCCTTAAAATTAACTTAATTTCTTACAAAAATAAGTCAAAATATTGTTTCTATTTTTCAAAAAGTTTTTAAAAGTAAAGAAAAATGTTATTTTTTTTAAAGAAAAAGAAAAGTTATGTTAGACCATCCCCCACACCTATCTCATGCATTGTCCTCAATGTATGAATTAATGCATAGATGCATGAAAAAGACGAAAGGGAAGGAAAAGGTTACCTTAAGGTGGTGGTTCCGGTGGTAGTCTGATTGGTCCACGAAACATGGCCCAATCAACTTTTCTTGGGTCTCGGAGGAACCCACCAGAAATATCTTTAATATAACCCATTAAAAAATATATCCATGAAGGATTTTTATTAAATATTTGACCCCATCTAATTTCCATATTCCATTACTAATTTCGGAGTCAAATTTATCAACCACCTCGTCCCAGAATGGAGTATGAAATGATAGAACAGTTGACTTGGACTCGGAAGTACAGGAACTAATACCGACTCAGGAAGGTGACTTAAGTCAAGTAAAGGTTCAGGAGTCGAAATAGGTTCAGAAATTGGGTCCAAGTCAAGAAGTTGAAACTCAAGTCCACATGTATTTTCTAACAATGGAATGTGACCTAATATGGGTGATTCCAGTTCAGGAATGATAGGTGGGGGAATCAAAACTGACTCTAGAATATTATTCAAGTTTGGTAATAAAACAGGAGTCAATATTGATTCAGAAAGTTGAACTGGATCACATATGTGAGAATCTAGGTCACATATCTCATTGAGTTTAATATCAAAAAATGGAGAACTTGCCAATTTATCCATGGGATTTTCAAAATTGTAAAGTTGGTCAAGTTCAACATGATCCTCAAAGATGGGTGATTCAATTTCTTTATGAATTGGTACAGGATCCAATGTTGACTCCGGGAAAAGATTGAAGTCAGGTGAAGATACCGGAGTCATAATCGAATCAGGAAATAGAATTGAATCACTAAGTTGGGGTTCAGGATCATAATCATATTCAAGTTCTATTTCAGGAAAAGGAAAACTAGCCAAACTATCAATATCTTTTTCAAGATTTGGAGTTTGGGCAAGTTCAAATGGTTGTTCTGAAATAGAATTTTGATTTCCAAAACAACATGACTCTTCGGCTCTAATAGAATGGTAAGTGACATCAGGACGGTGGGAACGTAGAGATTCGACCATCATATCTATGTCACGATTTCTAGCATTTTGAGCATGAGTCATGGCTTCTAGCATCTTTTCATAGTTGATGGGTTTATTGTCTTGTTGAAAAGATGAAGAGTTGTTTTGGAAGTGGAATTGAAATTGTGAGTCCATCAGATTTTGTGATTGTTGTTTGGACTCACGCATACTCCGTTCCAAAATTGGTGGTTTTCTATTTTGGACTGGTGGAACTGAGTATGACTCTTGAAAATAGTGTGGACTAGGTGGAGAAGGAGGACACTGTGGTTGAAAATTGGACTCGGGGTAGGTGAATCCCCACTGACTCTGTGAAGAGTTGAAATCGTTATGGAAATTATAGTCATACGATGGGGGACATGGGTTATATGGATTCGGATAAGACCAATCCGGCACACTAGGTTGGTTAAAGTCATGATATGCCGGGTTGGTAATATCCGAAAAAGAGTTTGATGTATAATATGGATTATTATTATAGTTGGAAAAATTATTATCATAAGCCATATCACACAATGGAATACAAACAAAAAGAAAGAAAAACACACAAATAAACAAACAAGAAGGAAAAATTCTAACCTAAGTTAGAGTAGACCTAGACCTAGACGACTCCTAACTGGTTAGATTGTCCACAGGAGGTTTAATGTAGACTTTGACCACAAGCTAATCAGCCAGGTCAGGGCAAGGTTGGTGGGAGGTTTTCCGTCAAAGACATTCCTTAATTAAATAACCACCAACCTTCGGGCTTTCGGCCCTCAATCCCTTTCCTAGACACTGATTTGGCAAGAGTCAAGTTCCAACACCTTCCCCCTTAGGATAATCTCCTAATTGAGTCTGAGATGTCCCTAGGGCCAACGTCTACTCATTTTAAGTTAGGCTTGGGTTAGTGAGTGCTTGGATTCTAATTTTTGGGTTAAGGAAGGGTGATTAAATCCCCACCTTATCTTATTATTGGGTGGTGCCCTTAAGATCAGTTTTTGTGCAAGTGTACAAGATAAATAAGATGCACTCTAAGCGATATAAATCAACCAAGAGATAGTCCTATTCTAGATGCAATGCAAACATACCTTGCTCCAGCACTCTTCAACAGTAAAAATAAAGGAATTAAAAAGACACGTGCCTAAAATGCAAATGTCTAATCAATTTTTTTATCTTTTCAACAAATATTTTACTGTTGATTATTAGCAGGCTTATGTTATGGCATATAAGAAAAATTAAATTTGCAGCAAACTAGAAATTTTTTACACTAAGCAGCCCTGCAAAAAGCTGTTAGTAGTCAACTCTTCCTTGCCGCGGATCCGCGGCTTTTGCCGTGGAAACGCGGCAATTCAGAGGGCCCTTGGTCTCTGCTTTTTGGAGCAGAGGCCCAAGGCCACTTGTATGTTACTGCAATAATAATTTTCTACTTTACTTGCCCTGTAACCTGCAACAGAGAAGAAAATTCGTTTAGTTCAAAAAAATTTGCAATAAAAATTCAGATTTCAATAAAAACCGTTTTACCCTTCCCGGCAACGGCGCCAAAATTTGATTGAGGCTGACCTGCACACAAAATACGAAATTATAGAACTTAAGAAAGAATATGTGCAAGTGCTCAATTCTTCCGCTATAGCAAGTGGCTATGCGGGTCGTGATCCACAAGGAGGGTTTGCGATGGAAGCGTTTACAGTTTTTATTGAAATCTTATGAAAATAAGCGAAGGTTCTTCTCTGTTTTTAAAGTTAAAAAAAGAAAAAGAAAGTTAATGGTTAAAGTAAAGAAGAAAGCGAGAGATGAAGAAGATGGAAAATCAGAAAACGATGAAAAGCGACTATGTACAATAAAGTGGAGAAGAAAGAGTTTGAGGAGGTGTTGGTCTATACATAAGAAGTAAAAGAAAAGAGAGAGAGAAAAGTAAAGAAATACTTACCTAGGTTGAGTGTTGACTTACTTGGAAACCTTCTTGCAAGTTCTACCTTTTTGCTTTGGAGGCGTTCAACGCATAAATCATAAACTCGAGCTCGGTTCCCGTGCACATTATATCGTCAAGCCTAGCAAGAACGAAGTGATGCGGATCTTGAAAGAGGAGAACGTCTTCATGAACTATCGCTGGCTCTCACGTAGCTTGGTTATACTTGCTTTGGAATTCACTTGTACACTCAACACATACAACCAAGGTAAAGTAGAAG
Source organism: Agave tequilana (assembly GCA_038442645.1). NCBI lineage: Eukaryota > Viridiplantae > Streptophyta > Magnoliopsida > Asparagales > Asparagaceae > Agave > Agave tequilana. Next base: position 99,446 of record JAVJIF010010102.1, on the reverse strand, counting down.
AGGAAGAGGAAAGCAAAACAAATGTAAAGTAAAGCAGAATAGAAAACAAACAAAGCATTTACCTTTATTACTTGCTGAGACAATGAAAGAAAGGAGTAGGGTACATCGTCGGTGTCACTCTCAACATCAGCCCTCTCTCTTACTTACATGAATTTTCTTCTACCCTAAGTTACATACAAATTACATACATAAAAAGAAAGACTAAAAACCTAAACTAAGGAATGAAAACTAAGCTAAATCCTAATATGCCTTGATGTCCCATTTTCAGCGCAAGTACAAGCCTTTTATAGGCAAAACCCTAACCAACAAGATCCCGGGGAGATCGGGGGAGCAAACGCTCCCCCTAACTCCCTAACTTTGCAGCGGAAACGCGGATTTTGCCGCGTTTCCGCGGCCAGGGTGTGGCCAGGTGGCCACACCCTGTTGGTGGGTCTCCCCGGTTTCTCCCTCTGACTTTATCTAGAGTTGGTTTTGCAGTTTGGCTCCGAGATTTTGAAGAAATGGCCTTGGATTCTTGGCTTTAACCGATCGATCCTGAGAGGATTCTTCTCAACCGGTTTCAACCTCTTGATTTTGCCCTGATTTTATGTGTAAGAATTAACTCTGATTTAATTCAGAATTCTGGTGGGCTTATGGGCTCATTTCTCTTCATCTCCTTAAGGATTGGGCCTGCAAATAAATTAAACAAATAATTAGGACAATGCAGGCTTTTATTCTAAAATAAGTATGGAAATGTTACATTAAATATGCAACATTAGCAACCAATCAACAATCATACCCCTATGACTCTCTATAAATAGCCTGAGTAGCTATGAAGGGCGGGGGAGGCTTTTTAGCTGGAGCAGAGAGAAGACTTTTGAAGAAAAGGAGTAATCAGTAGACTCTAAACACCAAATGTGTTAAAAACAGATTTCCTCTCTGATTAGTCTTGAGAGCATCCGGAGAAGAAGTTAGACAGTCGGTGGGTCAACGGAGAATAAGAATTACTCTCCATCGTCACCCAAAGAATCCACCTTAAACAAAGGGGAGGCTGCATCTTCTCTCCTCTTTCGTAATCGGAATCGTTTCGTTATAACCTTTCAGTCACTCAAAGAAATCTTACATCGACCTACTCATTTTTGCAACAAAACACATATTTGAAGGGATTTCTTAAAGTCGTGAAAACAGCTGACGAGATTTATCCATCTTATTTATTAAGAAAATTAAGTTAAAATCATGTAAATTTATTATCTAAGGTGAAATATGAACTCTAGGGTGTGAAACTTGCCTCAAGTTAGAAGAGAGGCAGAAAAGAGAACAAAAAGTCGCAGAGAGTCCATATCGCTGAGAGGGGAGTTCAAGAGAGCACCGGCCACCCACTCATCTTTGCACTGTTGTTACATAATTATTTCAAAGAAAGAGAGAATATCTAACTCCAAATTGTTTCCCAATTGTTTATATTATTTAATGTAAGGGTTGATAATTACTTTGAGTTTTCACAATTCACATGAGGAGTGTTAGTACTTGCGTTTTGTATATAAATTTAACGAACTCACGTGGATAGCTTTGGCTTTTGACTGTTTGCAGGGGTTGAACAAGGAAAGCCAATGTACTGAGGCCTTACAGAAATTTAATGAGTGCATGTGGGGAGTGTTTGCCAAAAAATTCTTTTTTGTATCCAAAATGTTGATGGTTTGTTTTGCTAAGGAGAAATGGAGTACTTCCTTTTTTTTTTTTCATTCTCTAAAAATTGAAAGGAAAAAAAAAAAAAAGGAAGTGAAGTACATTATTTTGTTTCATTAAAGTTAGATAATGAATTAAATGAATTAAAGAGGAGACATAACTTTGCTATAATGCACAATACGTTTAAAGATCATATATGAATATACGATACCAGTGGTCTAAAAGAACTTAAGGTCTGCTTGTTTCGACACGAAATCAGTTGGAAATAAGTTTGATACATTTAGGATACAACAACAGAGCTTTTATGCCAATTGTTTAGTCCACTACATGAATCCTTTTCTTCTATTTAGTTCTATGAAAGGTCATCTCTCCTGAATAACACGAAGCATTAGTATATTATTTTCATGTCTCCATCTAAATTTGTTTAACCTCCATTTAGTCCTCATTGCCCTATTAACGATGATCCTATTGCTTTTCCTAAATGGCACACTTATTGCATGATTGCACATGCCCACACCACGTCAATCGGTTCCTTTCATATTATCATTAATGAAAGTAATCTCTAACTTTCTATGAATGCATTCATCTATTATCTTATCTCTTAGTTTATTACTACTCATTCATCTCAGCATTGTCATTTCTTTTGCTACACCTATTTTTTGCACAGTTGTTTCTTAACTGCCTGAAATTCTCAAACCATGGTGCGCAACAAGTCTTTAATCATTCAATAAAATATTTCCTTTAATTTCATGGGTATCCAACAATCATATAAAAATCAGAGGCACTTCTCAATTTTAACCATCCCACTTTGATTCTATAAATTATATCTTTCTTAATTCCACCATCAGGATGAATGATTCATCCCAAATAATGAAAATAAGTGGGTGCTTCTTGGCCATCAATTTGTATCATACATTCATTTCTCCCATCATTTTACTAAAATTTACATTCCTTGCATTTTACCTTTTTCCTACCAATTCTAGGTCTTCTAGATTCCAAAACTTATGTCCATGTTTCTAGTTTAGAACTTATTCCTTCTCTAAATTCATCAACTAATATTATATATCAGCAAACATCATATGCCCCACAGGACTTCATCCTAAATATGCCTAGTAAGTTCATATATCAGTAAAGCAAAGAGATGAGTAAGTTCATCCATCTTAAATATGCCTTAACAAAATTTTTTGATTTTATTGTGAATAAAATAACATGCAGTATTTAGCTAAACTGTAATGAAGACCATCTGTAATAAATCAATTATACACTTAGGTGGGAGTTTTCTAACTTTCTTGGATTTGTATGTCCAATTTGTATATTTCTATGACTGGTCTGATATTTGGAGAGTTTCACGCGTATTATTAAGAAGCTTTATTCCTTAGCGTGATTATCCGATCTTGGTATTATTCATGTCTTCCTTATTTATCCTTACTGATTCCCTTGATTCTTTACATTGTTTTCGGCTCAGCTTTATTCTATTTTGGTTATTTATAGAATAATTTTATCATGTGTAGAAACTTATATGTCATATTGCAGTGTTCTTATTGCCTTCACAGTTGATTTATATATCTTGCTCAGGTTGCACTAGGCTTAGCATGTATACATGAGATATTTTCCTCGCGTATATTCATCTCCGCTCCAATGTATTTTGTGAAGAGTGGAGTGACAGGATTTTCTTGGTCTAACTCTAAGCATTGGATTGTGGGCTAGCAATGTATATCAAATGATCTTAACAATTCTTTGACACATTTCTGAGCCCAACTCTTTACTCTGATCACTTGTATCTTCCTTGTATTTCATTTCATTCAAAAACGAAGTGCAACTTCTGGTCAATTCATTGCATTAATCACTACCTCTATTTTCACAAAATTTCCATTTTATGAGTATTCATGAATTTCATGGCATCTTTTGAAAGTCCATTTTTGTAATCCTTCAAAACGTGCACTTCACATCTTCATTTATTTTTCTCTGATATCTAGTCTTTACTCTTTCTTATTCTGCATAATTCCCATTTAGTAATTCATGCTACTATCAGAACTTGATTACCTACAATTGAAATAATTGATTATCACTAACTTATTCATTTATAGCATTTTGTAAGGATTCACAAGAATAATGCTAGACCTCCACAATATTAGATCAAACATTTTCAAAACAAAATGCATTGCTTGTTCAGAAGCCAGAAAGGCAGGAGAAATTATTAAAAATGACAGCATTGTAGAATTTGCAGGACCAAACTTTTTACATGGAAAGAGAGACCAGTGTGAATGCAGTCTACCTTACACAAGCAATCTGCAAACAATCATTTTACTGCCCTGCCATAGAAATATTCTGTTCTTTCTGAGGTTCCTGTAACAAAAGATAGATGAAAACATGAAGACTGTTAGCATGAACATTTAATTTGCATAGAAGCTGACTGGAAAGAGTAAGAGGCACAGAAGAGAAGAAAATAAAAACCGCTGAATTCCAATGACAAAAAGTTTTAGTAGTTTGTCGAATTAGATATATTTCAAATTATATTCTTGGTTTTATTCTTTTAAATTTCCTTCAGTAACCAAGCAAGGATAGGGAATTGCCTAGCCCAGTTTCCTGCTCCTCTCCTGGCCCCTTGTAATCCAAACACAGGATTGATGCTTACAACATACAGTTTACTATCCTAAAGGATCATATACAGTCATTCCCTCATAAGCACTATGATTTCCATCCGTCGAATTTGAGATAACTCACTATATTAAACATTCAATTGGGTTATAACTTACTAAAGGTAAACTTTCTACTAGTAAAGAAGTTCAACTGATGCAACCGATAATGGAAAGTCCACTCGTAAACGGTTGACAATAGATTTTCTCTTTTCCGCCATTCGCATGTACTGATACTACAAATTCCTCAGACCCACGCCCTGACTATAATTTCTTTATACAAGTAATTGTAAAGAATATAATAACAATTTTGTGTAGAGTAGAATCCTGACTCATAGTAAAAATTTAGTGTAAAATTCTTCTGACCGAATTCCTGAACCCAAAGCTAGTGGTCCAATCCTTCAATTGTAATACAAGTAATTGCAAAAAAATGATGTAGTAACAATTTAGTATTTAATAGAATCCCAACTCTGGTGTCATGGCTTCTGCGCTGAGGACATAATGAATGCCCTTTGAACTTCGCTTGCATAATTGATGAGGCCACGAGACTTGCACAGGTCCTCAGTCTCCCCCTCCGAGAAAAAGGCATAGCTGTTGGTCACTTGACCAAAGAACTGTAGGTGATGACTACTTGTTAGCTTCCTTCAATATTTCCTTTACAAAGCAATACACAAGTAGCTAGTCCAAATTACTTGTCTGAGAGGCCTCAGTGATTCAGAAGGGAGTAGAGAGAAATCTGGTTGCTACAAAGACACCACTACTCCCCAAGATACGACTTATTTCAGCAACCTGGCAAATATGATATATACCAGAATTTATTGCATAGAAGAGCAAATGACACAATTGGACAATAAAGGAAACAGAAGGAAAACTACGGCAGCAACTGTAGAGAGAGGGCAAATACAGGAGATAGAATTTTTTAAACTTTATGACCGGACTCTGGTCGACCGACATGCACAAGGCTTGGATTGGTCGACCGGACGGTCGACCGACAGTCGGAACGAATTCTGGACCCATCCTAAAACTGTTTTTAGGGATTTCTTCTCCTCCCTATAAATAAAAGACGTGAACCCATTTAAGTAAAAAGGGATTTCTGGTGAGAGTTCTTGAGAGAACCAATTGTAATCCTATTATATCTTGTGTAAATCATCAATAGATCTCTCTCTCTTCTGTCCCGGGGACGCAGGCATTTTGTTGAACCTCGTAAATCTTGGTCTCCATCTTTGTCTTTGTGTTTGTGATCTAGAGTTTGTGTTCTTGGCATACTCTAGCCCGAGCAAGTGGTATCAGAGCTCTAAGCAACGCTTGGCTAAGTTTGGTGGATCGGATCATTGATTGAAAGCTTGGATTTTCGGGATCTGAAGCTTTTGTTAGATAAAAATCAGATTTTTATTGGATAATAATTGATTATTTATCAGATTAGATGTGATCTACAATTGTTTAGTGGTATGGATCTTTAGTTTGAAGCTTAGATCTTGAAGATTGAAAGCTTCAGTTGGATAAAAATCAGATTTTTACCGTATTGGATCTCGTCTTCAATTTTGGTAGAAAGATCAATTGAAAACTTATCCTTGGGTTTCAATTGGAGGAAAAAATCTGAACTTTATCATTTGTAGTTCTATTCCATGGTTGTTCCGTTTGTATGACTGTGGGACTTAGAGAAATGCCTAGAGAAACATCCAGTGGGAGTGATTCTTTTGAAGTAAATAACATTTAGAATATTCATCACATGAAAATGATGTGGTAAAGTTTGACGGCACAAACAATTTGGATTGTGGAGATGCGAGATAATAGATGAACTGAAGTACAGAATTTGGAGGATACCTTGATCTTTAAGAGAGACCAACAGAAGTAGGTGAGAAGATTTGGAAGAAGATAAATAGGACGGCATGTAGCGTCATTAGGTCTTGTTTAATACGTCATTAGCTAGCAAGTACTTGACGAAGAGTGTCGAGAATCGCTTGCATTTGAAGAGGAGACTTTACCGTTTTTAGTTTAAGGGTGGAATCTTCATTAGTGATCATATCAATAACTACACGAAACTTCTCATGGATTTGACAAATATGAATGTAGTGATCGAGGATGAAGACAAAATATTGATATTATGGAGTTCTCTCTCCAATGAGAGATATGAAACCTTTGTGCTTATCTTGATCAATGGGAGAACATCCCTTCGCTACAGTGAGGTGATCGCTGCTCTTATTGTAAACTCCCTTTGTTTATAATATAGTATTAGTATTTTCAAACAAATTATTTGAATTTATTTATAAATATTTATTTATTATTGTTTGAATTGTTATTATTATTTTATGTGAACTCTTACAACTACTTATTATAGATTTCTATTATTATTAGTAATTAATTTAAATAGTTTTTAACGTTAATATGTAGTTGTTATTGATTATTATTATTATTATTATTATTATTATTATTTTCACTTCTATTATTATTATTTTTCTTCCTCTCCATCTTCCTATTTCCTTTATTTCTCTTTAACCCTTAACCAAGCCCAAAGCAAAGCCTATTCAATACCCAAACTCATTTACACTTTACCCTTATACCCATTAACCCAAATTCAATTTACACTTTACCCTTATACCCATTAACCCAAATTCATCCCAAACCCATTCATATCCAATTTTAGTCAAATCCTAACAACCACCTCTTATCTTAATCCAAATCCTAACAACACAATCATAATCACAACCAAAAATTCAACTTTATAATCTCTTCTTCCTCCTCTTCACTACCGCACAACCCTCACCAGGAGCTGCAAACACCCAACCGGACGATCTTCTCCAATCCGGGCCTAAACGCACCACCTCCCTCTCTTCTCCGGCGAGTCACGCCAACTCCAATAGCCCGTGCTGCCGACCCCCTCTGTAGGTGCACCCCTGAAAACACCTACAGCCCTCTCCAGCACCACCCAGTTGCCCTCCGTCTTCTCGCACACCCAAGTCCCTACCGCACCAATGGCTATCATCAACCCTCGGCAAAACCCCTCTCATTGTCGAGTCCTCTTCTCTATTTGGCCATGCCACGGAGCTCCATGCCGCATCTCCCCCTCCATGGCCTGATCGTGCATCTCCACGCCAAGGCCTCCTCATCTCCTCTCCTATGAGCATCTGGCAGCAACTACCTTGGCCTTGCCCATCCTCCTGTTGCCTGCCGGCATGCACCTGAACTCCTTGCTGCAGCCACCCTTAGCCCATGATTCATCCCTACATGTGCTCCTCTCTCCTTTTCACGAACACCCACTTCGGCGAGCGCGAACACACTCACACACTTCCCGGCGAGATCCTTGAGCCGTACACACTCTCCGCAGCTTCCGTCTCCACCGTTCATCGACCATCGACAACCCCTTCCTCCCTCGTTCCGTGAGTCTTTCTCCCTTTTCCTTTCATTGTTACATGTATGTGTGTTCAGCATGTTATTCTAGTCTTATTCTGGTATTTATTTTCCTAGTTTTTATTCATGATATTAATTATCAGTTATCTTTCATTTAGAGTTTATCATTATTTACACACTATTTATATGCACGAGTTCCTTCCCTTTTCTTACACACTCATTAGGTCGCTTCTGATGATCCTGAATTTGCACATCCAGATACTGAATGTTTCATGTTATTGATCAAGTATTCGATGAGACTGGACATGTTGCGAGAGCTGTAGTCTCTCTACCTATGCTGGTATTATTGGCTTCTTTTATTCCTGCTATTTTTTTTTGATTCATGTATGTTAGACTTAACTTCTATTCCACTTCTTATTTCATCTGAGATCATGTTTAGACATTATAAGTATTATTGTAGTGATATTGATTTATCATGGTAGATTTATAACTTATTCAGGTTACTTTAGGCTTAGCGTGTATACGTGGGATATTTTTTCTGCGTATATACGTCGCCGACTCTTATCGCGACTTCGTTTCCAGGTATTTTGGGAAGCGGGACATGACAGGATTTTCTTGGTATCAGAGCCAGGTTTGAGGACCTAGTTCTTATCAATGACTTGATATAAGTTATATTACACTGCAATATACATATATATTATTCACTATGATATCAGTCCACTTGGAACTGGACTGTCCTTTTTTTGGATTTTCATCACTTTGATCTTTGATATCCCCGATTTTAATTTTTCTTCTAGAGTAATTTGGGTTCCATCTTGATTCTTATTCTTCTTCTCCATTCTTTTTCCTGATTTTGTCTCCTGAGTTTGATCACTCTATCTTGAAGCGGGTAGCAGAGATCAGAGCATACATCGGACGCATGGTGGACCCATGATGCAGTGAGGGCGATGTGGAAGTTTTATCTTCTCCCTTAACCTGATTTTTATCATTTCCTACTTTATTGAAATTTTGAGGACGAAATTTTTATAAGATTAGTAGAATGTAATATCCCCTTATTTATAATATCGTATTTGTATTTTTAAACAAATTATTTGAATTTATTTATAAATATTTATTTATTATTGTTATAATTATTATTAGTTTATGTGAACTCTTACAACTACTTGTTATAGATTTCTATTGTTATTCGTAATTAATTTAATAGTTAATAACATGTAGTTATTGATTATTATTATTATTAGAATTATTATTTTTACTCCTATTAATATTATTTTCCTTTCTCTCCATCTTCCTATTTCCTTTATTTCTCTTTAACCCTTAACCAAGCCCAAAGCAAAGTCCATTCAATACCCAAACTCATTTAAACTTTACCCTTACACCTATTAACCCAAATACAACACAAACCCATTTAAATCCTATTTTAATCAAATCCTAACAACCATATCTTATCTTAATCCAAATCATAACAACATAATCATAATCACACCCAAAAATCCAACTTCATAATCTCTTCTTCCACCTCTTCACTACTGTATACTGATCGGCAAAAAGCAAGTATAAGAATAAGTAAAAGGAGTGTGGGTCGATGTTACTGCTTTTGCGATTCTTCCGTAGTAACGAAGTGGCTATACGGGTCGTATCCACAAGGAGGGAGAGCGATGAAAGCTTGATGCGGCTTCTTTGTTCAAGAAAAGAGAAAGTTCTTTGTTTCAAAATAAAGAATTGGAAAATGAAAACAAGTTGGTTTCAAAAATCGCTTTAGAATGATTTGGTGATTGTAAAAGTGATTTTTCTAGATGGTAAAAGCGCATGGCTAACTTTCTACTAATGGCTCCCACTAATCCCTAACTTCTTGAAGATGTAGTCTCACGATGGATCATAGGCAAGCTTAACCCTTATGTAAAGAAACTATTCACGTGGAAATTGAGTGAAAGTTCTTCCTATAACTTAGCTTAACACGACAAAAACTTGGACATTCCCTTATCAAGATCCAATAGAAGGCGAGAATAAGTGAAGACACAAGTGCACTAAAAGTATCGGCAAAGTTATAAAGGAAAATCTCTAACTTACAACAACAAGTAACTCACACAACTCATAAATCATCAAAAACCCATTAAGCATGAAATATAAGATAGTAAATACTTGTAGGTAAGTTAGAGTTAGAACTCTCGTCTTAAAATGTCATAACTCTCGTTTGTACAAGGCTTGTTTGACACTATTGACTCATTTGGGTTTATCAATTAAGTGTTAGAGATTAGTGGGTTAGTAGTTAGTTAGCCATGCTATGGAGAAGTTAGTTACACATGGTAGTAAAAGAAACAATCAAAGAGAAGAGGTAAGGAGAAAAGGAGTTACACTAAAACAAAGAGATAAAAGCAAAGGAAAACAACTAGAAAATGGAAAGAAGTAAGAGAAGTAATTACTTGTATTAGCTTGTCACCTTCCAAATACAACTTGTTGATTGGGGGAAAACCGCGCACAAAAAGTGTATGTTTTGAAATGAAGATTTAAACTGTGTGTGCTTTGGCTTCCTCGATACTTCCATTATAGCATAGAGGCTAAAACGAGTCGAATCTATAAGGACGGGAGGCGATAGAAGCTTTACCGGTTGATTCACGTGTTTGTTAAAAATTCTTCAAAGTTTGAAAGAATGAAAGAAAAAGAAAATAAAGAATGAAAAGAGAAGTACGGTGAAACACAAAGGAGTGGGAAACATAGAAAAGAATATGTTTGTGATTTTTGGATATATTTCTAAAACAAAGTGAAAAAGAAAGAAAACCCATGGCTACTAACTACTAATGACTCCACCAGCATGCTAACTTCTTACTGATAGTTGCCTCACATGTATCATTGGCCATCACTAGTCCTTGGTTCAAGAGCTATTCAAAGTATGACCCATTTGTAACTCATCACAACCCAACTCAACAAACAAGTGCAAGCTACACTTAAACCATCAATACTATAGAAGAGTAAGCATGGAGTAAAGTAATGTTAGCTTGTTAGTGGTTAGAAAGTTAGAGTGTTAGATCCATCATCATGAGCTATCAATGGCTCTTGCAAGAGCAAGGCCAAAACGAGGCTATTAGATTCATGTGGATTATCATAAAAGAAGTTAAACTAGTTGGTTGTTAGTAGTTAATGCCATGAGAGAAAAGATTAGCTACACATGTAAAAGAAGTTAGATAGAAAACAAAGAGAGGTAAAGAGAGCACCTTTCATAGCTTGTCACCTTCTATTACAAGTACTCTTGCATTCCACTCATGTATCACTCTTTCTCCTAATACAAGATCTAAAACAAAATGGAAAATACAATGGGGAAGAAGAAGAACTAACCTAACCTAAATTAAACTACAACATGGAATGAAAAACTACCCTAAACTCTGTATATCTCCTTTCTCTGGAACCCAGGGGGTATTTATAGCCACCAGGGAAGAGGGGGGACAGGCCCTGGCCCAAAACGGGGCCGGGGCCGCGGCCATACTAGGGTCGCGCGCGGTCCCGTCTGTCCCCTGTCAGGCCCTGTGCCCGGTTTCGTCTTTGCAGCCCCTAGTTTTTACAGAATCAGCTCTCTAGGTCAATGGTTATCTTTAATAGGACTTTAATTATCAATTAAATGGTGATTTAGGGTCTTCTTATTCATTACACACCGTGGACCTAGAATCAAGAAGGTAAGGTATTATTAGCAGAATTTATTATTAAATAAATATGAGAATGTGATGAAAATTATGCAAAATTAGAGACTAATCACTTGTACACACACACACTCTCTCTCTCTTTCACTCTAATGGCTAAGACTAAAACTAGAAGAAGAAAGAAATAACAACTACAATTCCTAATAACAAAGTAACAAATACAACTCTATTCTCTGGATATCTTCCAACTGAAGACCCCTGGGGGGTATTTATAGGCACCAGGGGAAAGGGGGCCAGGGGGACAACCCCTGGCCCAAAGCCCGGGCGCGCGCGCGCCAGTATGGCCGTGGAAACGCGGCCCTGGCCGCGTTTTTGCGGCCATGTCAGGGTCGCGCGCGCCAGTGTTTGGGCAGCGTGCTGTCCTAACTGTCTCCTGTCTATTGATCTCCTGGATTCGTGATTTGATGCCCTGAGTTGACAAAATCTTTTCCTTAAAGTCAATGGCTACTTGGTACGCCTTTAATCACCCCTTAATTGGTGATTTAGGGTCTTCTTCTTCATATGCACGCTATGGACCTAGGATCAAGTAAGCAAAGTTTTATTAGTAGAATTTTACATCAAATAAATATGAGAATGTGATGAAAATTATGCAAAATTAGAGACTAATCACACCCCCACACTTATCTTTTTGCTCGTCCTGAGCAAAACAAAAATAAGAAAACTATTACACCACTTTCGCAGGTGACGAGATTGCACTGAGCATGCGCAACAAGCCTTTAAACCTCTAGGTTTCCCCTAGAGGAAGAGTGCTATCTCCTGAGGGTTTCAGTGGATTGCACCCACAAAATCCAGTAAGTGAAAAAAATATTCAGTTAGCAAACCTTCTTCAAGAAAAAGTGTTGGCCCAAGGTTACAATCAACCCATGTTTAGTGTATTTTGATGATTACAAAACATATTAGTTATTTGTACTAATATAAATTGTTGTTTAAGTGTATTTCAGGTTTATAGATTAAAGAGATGAATTCTTCCCTAAAGGAAGGTACATTGGACTCAAGACAAGTCAAATTGGGCTCAAAGTGCAATATTGAAGATCAAGTGAAGATTGCCCATGTTGAAGTCTTGAAGACCTAGAAGTTTGTAAGTGTAGTTTTGTTAAAGATAGAATATGTGAAATTTGGCTCTAGGATTTGCACACACACTTGTTTTGAATGTTTCTATGTTTTTGAAAATATTTATTTCTAAGTTTATGCCTTGGTTTATACATACATGTACTCAAAGCTTTATATCTTCAAAAACGTGTTTAAAACATGTATATAAACAAAGTTCAGCATAACACTTAGTTCCAGAGTTTTTAAAAGATTTTTTAAAAATTTTTCTAACTCAAAAATCTGCCCAGAAAAGACTATTTCAGGCAGACCGGTCGACCGGCAGTCGACCGGCTGCTGTGTCCGGACATGCACAGGTTGTGCATGTCTGTCGGTCGACCGGACCAACAGACCGGTCGACCGAAAAGAGATGGTTGCTCTCTGTATCTTTTCGGTCGACTGGGTCGGTCGACCGATAGAAGGAAACTGTGTTTCCTTTTGTTGGATCGGTCGACTGGCAGTCGACCGAAGCTCCAACGGCTCTTTTGCCAGCAGGGACCCGGTCGACCGGCAGTCGACCGTAGGCCTGCAACAGGCCATAACGGCTCTTTCCTCTTTTAGAGTTTCTGAAAATCTGTTTTTGGTTTTCTCTTTTACAGAGTTTTTAGGAGTTGTTGGGACTCTTTTTCTGATCAAATTAGCTGGAAAAATCAGAGTTTTTAACCTATTCTCTCCCTATAAATAGTGGGGAATAGGCCTTAGTTATTTACCAAGAAAAAAAATACAAGTTTTCATTGTTTTCAAGAGAAAGAGAAAAATAGTTTAAAGCTTTCATTTCCATTCTTTCAAATTGGTTTTTCAGTTGTTGTTTGATCTCTAATATCACTCTACAACTGAAGCTTTTCTCACCACACTTCATAGAGCCAAAAATTTCATATTCTTTCTATAGGTGAAGTTGTAAAAGAGTGAGAGTATTTGTAAAAGAGTGTTGTGGTCTAGTTAAAGATCACTAATTGTAATCCTGTTCTTGTGGAGACAAGCTCCTCGGTGGAGTTTCTTTGTAAGGTGAAGCTACGGGCTTGAGGTCTTTGGAGGCCTAACTTGTACGGGATCCTAAGGGGATAGTGGAAACCCTTCACGGAGGTGAAGGCGGGGACTAGAGCAACGGGCTCGAACCTCGAAACAAATCATCCTTGTTTGCGATTGCCTTTGCGTTCTTCTTGCTTTCAATTTCTCTTGTTTTATATTGCCTTGAATTATTTGCTTGAGTAACTAACCCTATACTTGTGGAATCTTGTGTTGCTATACTTGTTGTGTTACATTGTGAGTTTTTCATTTTCATCATCATACTTGGCATTGATCAATCACACCTCAATACAACACGGTTGCATTGCGCACCTCTAACCCATTTAAGGGGAATTGGGAGGAAGGAGTTCAGAACCTCGCAAGGGGTATTCGGCTCTTAGTCGTGTTTTTGAGAGATTGTTGCATCATTCATTTCATAAGTTTAAAAGATCATTAGATTAGCAATTACACCTATTCACCCCCCCTCTAGGTGTATTTCAATTGGTATCAGAGCTTGGACTCTAGGATTTGGCTTAACAACCTTAGAGAGATCCTCATATTGCTAATCATTTCATTCATTTCCACATAGTAAACATGGCCGATGGTATTAAGACACCCCCTAAGTTTGATGGACTTAACTTTCCCATATGGAAGGTTAAGATGACCGTTTTCTTGCAATCTCTAGGTAGCCGAGTTGCAAAGGCCGTGACTAAACAATTTAGTACCCCCGATGGTGATGAATCTACTTGGTCCGAAATTGAGACCAAAGAGTTTGATGCCAATGCTAGGGCTCATTATGCACTCCTACAAGCCCTCAATGATGATGACATAGCTAGAGTCATCCATTGCAAATCCGCCTATGAGATTTGGACCCATTTGCTAGTAACACATGAGGGGACATCACAAGTGAAGAGGGCCAAGATAGACCTTCTTCGGTCCCAATATGAAAATTTTAGCATGCAAGAACATGAAACCATAGATGATATGGTTACTAAATTTACTAAGATTACAAATGGGCTTTCTTCTCTAGGTGAAGACATCAACAACGACCAAAGGGTGAGAAAGATCATCCGGGCTCTTCCTCAATCATGGGAAGTGAAAGCTACAACATTGAAGGAACTCAACGATAAAGATGAGATTGAGCTCATCGGACTCATTGGGAATTTAAAAACCCATGAGATGGAGAGGAAGGCAAGGGAGGACATGGCACCCTCCAAGAAGAAGACTATTGCCTTCAAAAGTCATGCTACTTACTCCGACGAAGATGATGAAGAAGAAGATGACGAGGAGCTCTCACTTCTAGTCAAAAACGTCCGGAGGATGTACAACAAGGCAAAGTTCCAAGGACGGAGGAGATGGCAAGGAGGCAAAGAAGAGAGAAAGATCATATGCTTCAATTGCCAAAAGCCGGGACACATTGTAGCGGAGTGTCCGGACCAAGTAAAGCCATCTTCATCCAAGAAGCCCTACAAGAAGAAAGCGATGAAGGCAACATGGGATGACCAAAGTGAATCCGAGGAGGAGATCGACACCGCCAATATGTGCTTCATGGCAAATGAGAGCACAAGCAAGGTACTTTCCAAAGCCCAACGACGTAGAGGTTTGTGGTATCTTGATAGCGGTTGCTCAAGGCACATGACTTGGGACATCAACAATTTCGCAACCCTATCAAGATATCATGAAGGTGGCACCGTCACCTTCGGAGATGACGCCAAGGGTAAAATCATTGGTATTGGTAATGTAAAGCTTGGCACTTCTCCTTTAATTGAAAATGTAGTTTTAGTAGACGGGCTCAAGCATAATCTCTTGAGCATTAGTCAATTATGTGATAAAGGATTTAATGTTATTTTTGATGATATTGCTTGTAAAATA
This sequence comes from Agave tequilana, assembly GCA_038442645.1. Taxonomy (NCBI): domain Eukaryota; kingdom Viridiplantae; phylum Streptophyta; class Magnoliopsida; order Asparagales; family Asparagaceae; genus Agave; species Agave tequilana. Next base: position 84,145 of record JAVJIF010010102.1, on the reverse strand, counting down.
GTTGACAAAAATTCTAATGTTTGTGTATTTTCCGGTTTTCGTGAAAGTAATGTATATATGATAGATATGCTAAATATGTCTTGTAATATAACATGTTTAAAAGCCCTCGATGACGACTCTTGGTTATGGCATAGGAGATTAGGCCACGTTTCATTTGACCATATTTCTAGGCTTAACTCTAAGGAAATGGTGAAGGGTATTCCTTCATTGAACTTTGAAAAGGACCGAGTTTGTGACGCATGTCAATTTGGGAAACAAACTAAGTCCTCATTCAAATCAATTAAGGATATCATGTCATCACGTCCATTGGAGCTAATCCACATGGATTTATTTGGCCCTACACAAACCAAAAGTTTAAGTGGGAGTAGATTTGCTTATGTTTTAGTAGATGATTTTTCGCGTTTTACTTGGGTTTATTTTCTTGAACATAAAAGTCAAACCTTTTCACAATTTCAAGCCTTTAAGAAAAGAGTTGAAAAGAAAAATGACTCCTCAATAATTAAAATAAGAAGTGATAGAGGAGGTGAGTTCATTAACCTTCCCTTTACCACTTTTTGTGAGGAACATGGAATAAAACATGAACTTTCTTGTCCTAGAACTCCACAACAAAATGGAGTAGTTGAGCGGAAAAATCGTACTTTACAAGAGATGGCTAGGACAATGTTAAATGAATATGGTCTACCACATTATTTGTGGGCCGAGGCCGTTCATACTTCATGTTACATTGCAAATCGTGTTTTCCTATGTAAAAATACTACTAAGACTTCTTATGAGATGTATTTTTCTAGAAAACCTAATGTTTCTTATTTCAAAGTGTTTGGTTGCAAATGTTTTGTTTTAAATACAAATATTAATTTGGGAAAATTTGATGCTAGATCATATGAGGCTATTTTTGTAGGTTACTCAAATACTAGTAAGGCTTATAGAGTCTTCAATAGGTCAACTTTGACTATTGAGGAATCTATTCATGTTAAATTTGAGGAATCTAACAAGTTTGTTAAGAATTGTGTAGAAATTGATGCTTTAGATGAAGGGTTGGAGAAAGTGACCTTGGAGGATGCTTCTACCATGGGAGACAAGCCAAAGGATGGTGATGGAAGTGAAGCCAAAGTGGAAGAGGCTCAAGGAAATGAACATCAAGCAAATGAAGAGGAGCCCTCTCAACCACTACCAAAGGATTGGAGATTCAATCCTCATCATCCCAAGGACCTCGTCATAGGTGAAGTATCAAAAGGGGTAACTACTCGCTCTAAAATTCAAGATTATTGTGGCCACTTTGCATTTATTTCACACATTGAACCCAAAAATGTGCTCGAAGCCGAGGCCGATTCATATTGGTTGCTTGCTATGCAAGAGGAGCTCAATCAATTTGAGCGCAACCAAGTATGGCACCTTGTTCCTAGGCCCCACGATAGACCAACAATTGGTACTAAGTGGATCTTTAAGAATAAGTTGGATGAATCGGGTAATGTAGTTAGAAACAAGGCTAGGTTAGTTGCCCAAGGTTACACTCAAATCGAAGGGATCGATTTTGAAGAAACCTTTGCACCCGTAGCACGGCTCGAAGCCATACGGATGACCTTAGCATATGCCTCATTTAAAGATTTTAAGTTATTTCAAATGGATGTAAAGAGTGCTTTTCTTAATGGTTATATTGATGAGGAGGTGTATGTTGAACAACCCCCCGGGTTTGTTGATCCTACACACCCTAATTATGTTTATAAATTAGATAAAGCACTATATGGTTTGAAACAAGCCCCTAGGGCTTGGTATGAAAGATTGTCTTCATTTTTGCTTTCAAATGATTTTAAGAAAGGAAAAGTTGATAAAACATTATTTACCAAACATATAGATCAAGATATCCTCATAGTTCAAATTTATGTTGATGACATTATTTTTGGATCTACTAATGTTTCACTTTGCAAGAATTTTGAGTCATGCATGAAAAAGGAATTCGAGATGTCTATGATGGGGGAGCTCAACTTCTTCCTTGGACTTCAAATCAAGCAACGTAGTGATGGGACATTCATCAACCAAGCCAAGTACACCAAAGAACTCATCAAGAGGTTCGGGCTTGAAGGATCCAAAGTAGCAAAGACTCCCATGGCAACCACTACGAAACTTGACAAGGACGAACAAGGTAAGGAAGTAGACATCAAATTATTTCGTAGCATGATTGGTAGTTTACTCTATCTTACGGCTAGTAGGCCGGATATAATGTTTTCCGTATGTTTATGTGCACGTTTTCAATCATGTCCTAAGGAATCACACTTAATAGCGGTAAAACGCATAATTAGGTATCTTAGGGGCACAATTGATTTAGGTTTGTGGTATCCGAAAACTAACCAATTTACCATGACTAGTTATTCGGATGCCGACTATGCCGTTGTAGGGTAGATAGGAAGAGCACAAGTGGTACTTGCCAATTCTTGGGCAATTGTCTTGTGTCTTGGTCTTCCAAGAAGCAAAATAGTGTAGCCCTTTCAACCGCCGAGGCGGAGTATGTAGCAGCCGGAGCTTGTTGTGCACAAGTACTCTGGATGAAACATACTCTTCTCGATTTTGATTTACATTTTGATCATGTTAAGATTTATTGTGATAATACTAGTGCTATTCACATGACCAAAATGCTAATCAACATAGTAAAACCAAACATATAGACATTAGATATCATTTTCTTAGAGATCACTTTGAAAAGGTGACATTGATATCGATTTTGTTTCCACAGATTTTCAACTTGCAGATATTTTCACAAAACCTTTAGATTATGCAAGATTTTCATTATTTGTGGTGAATTGAATGTATGTAAGAGTGATACTTAAAATATCTTAGTTTGTTTTGTTTTGGTTTCTAATATGTTTGTTTTGTTTTGTCTTAAAATTTTTTTTTTAACCCTTTTTGATGTATGACAAAAAGGGGGAGAAAATATATGGAGAAAATATATGTTGTTTGTTTTAAATTTTGTTATTGATACAAAATATATGGAGAAAATATATGTTGTTTGTTTTAAATTTTGTTATTCCTTATGATAGTTTATTTTTGGTGATGATATTTTTCAATGCTTTATGTATGCTTACATAGTTGTTCATATTCATGTTAAATACATAGCATTGTTTAAGGGGGAGCTTTCCAAGCTCTTTCCTCTTTTATTTGTTTAATAACTCATATGTTTTGTCATCATCAAAAAGGGGGAGATTGTTGGCCAAGGTTACAATCAACCCATGTTTAGTGTATTTTGATGATTACAAAACATATTAGTTATTTGTACTAATATAAATTGTTGTTTAAGTGTGTTTCAGGTTTATACATTAAAGAGATGAATTCTTCCCTAAAGGAAGGTACATTGGACTCAAGACAAGTCAAATTGGGCTCAAAGTGCAATATTGAAGATCAAGTGAAGATTGCCCATGTTGAAGTCTTGAAGACCTAGAAGTTTGTAAGTGTAGTTTTGTTAAAGATAGAATATGTGAAATTTGGCTCTAGGATTTGCACACACACTTGTTTTGAATGTTTCTATGTTTTTGAAAATGTTTATTTCTAAGTTTATTCCTTGGTTTATACATACATGTACTCAAAGCTTTATATCTTCAAAAACGTGTTTAAAACATGTATATAAACAAAGTTCAGCATAACACTTAGTTCCAGAGTTTTTAAAAGATTTTTTAAAAATTTTTCTAACTCAAAAATCTGCCCAGAAAAGACTATTTCAGGCAGACCGGTCGACCGGCAGTCGACCGGCTGCTGTGTCCGGACATGCACAGGTTGTGCATGTCTGTCGGTCGACCGGACCAACAGACCGGTCGACCGAAAAGAGATGGTTGCTCTCTGTATCTTTTCGGTCGACTGGGTCGGTCGACCGATAGAAGGAAACTGTGTTTCCTTTTGTTGGATCGGTCGACTGGCAGTCGACCGAAGATCCAACGGCTCTTTTGCCAGCAGGGACCCGGTCGACCGGCAGTCGACCGGTAGGCCTGCAACAGGCCATAACGGCTCTTTCCTCTTTTAGAGTTTCTGAAAATCTGTTTTTGGTTTTCTCTTTTACAGAGTTTTTAGGAGTTGTTGGGACTCTTTTTCTGATCAAATTAGCTGGAAAAATCAGAGTTTTTAACCTATTCTCTCCCTATAAATAGTGGGGAATAGGCCTTAGTTATTTACCAAGAAAAAAATACAAGTTTTCATTGTTTTCAAGAGAAAGAGAAAAATAGTTTAAAGCTTTCATTTCCATTCTTTCAAATTGGTTTTTCAGTTGTTGTTTGATCTCTAATATCACTCTACAACTGAAGCTTTTCTCACCACACTTCATAGAGCCAAAAATTTCATATTCTTTCTATAGGTGAAGTTGTAAAAGAGTGAGAGTGTTTGTAAAAGAGTGTTGTGGTCTAGTTAAAGATCACTAATTGTAATCCTTGTTCTTGTGGAGACAAGCTCCTCGGTGGAGTTTCTTTGTAAGGTGAAGCTACGGGCTTGAGGTCTTTGGAGGCCTAACTTGTACGGGATCCTAAGGGGATAGTGGAAACCCTTCACGGAGGTGAAGGCGGGGACTAGAGCAACGGGCTCGAACCTCGAAACAAATCATCCTTGTTTGCGATTGCCTTTGCGTTCTTCTTGCTTTCAATTTCTCTTGTTTTATATTGCCTTGAATTATTTGCTTGAGTAACTAACCCTATACTTGTGGAATCTTGTGTTGCTATACTTGTTGTGTTACATTGTGAGTTTTTCATTTTCATCATCATACTTGGCATTGATCAATCACACCTCAATACAACACGGTTGCATTGCGCACCTCTAACCCATTTAAGGGGAATTGGGAGGAAGGAGTTCAGAACCTCGCAAGGGGTATTCGGCTCTTAGTCGTGTTTTTGAGAGATTGTTGCATCATTCATTTCATAAGTTTAAAAAGATCATTAGATTAGCAATTACACCTATTCACCCCCCCTCTAGGTGTATTTCAAAAAGAACTTTCTATCATCTAAGTAAAAATGACTGAATGATGTAAGAATTAGGTACAACCCTCATAAGTCTTCCTATACTTTAGCCTTCATAAAAAAAGAAGTTATGGTTATTCTTTAAATTTAGAAAAGGATCTTGTACTTCTAATTTATTCTTTTATTTTGCTTTAGATAGATATGCATAATGTGTAAGTGTGATATGCTTGGGATTTTTCAACTCAACTTTGAATATCATTTAAGTTCATTAATATTTATCTATCATTCTTAGTTTCATTAGGCTTTCTACTTTACTCATGTAACACATATCAAATCGATGACTCCCAAACCAGATGGTTTTAGGGTACCAGGTGAAAAAACACCCCTCAGGTTAAATATGCAAGTAGAGTAGGCCACGAAATCAAGATTTACTTATATATTTTTATATATTTTTTTCAGAAAGAAGAAACAGAATAGAAGGAAAAATAAAAAGTGTTAGCACCCCCCCACACCTATCTAATGCATTGTCCTCAATGAATGTTATGTAAATGCAAATGCAATAAATAGGGTGAAGAAGTATGTCACCGTCTTCGCTGACTCGGGCCGGCCAAGTGCGAATAGGCTAAAGAAATGTCAAAATAAATGTAAAAGGGGTAAGCATATAAACAAATAATTTTTTTTTGGTGTGAACAGCTGCGTTAGGTGTAGGACGGGTCAAAAAAGTCAGCACACTATCAGCCTGTGATGTAGGCTCAGTGGTCAAAAAGGGCTTCAATCTTTACCCATTCACTTTGAATTCTTTGTTGTTCTTAGGATCTACAATAATCACAGTACCGTGTGAAAAAACGGTGTGCACGATGAACGGTCCAGACCAACGAGTCTTCAGCTTCCCCGTGAAAACATGAAGCCTCGAGTTGTACAGCAGAACCTTGTCTCTTGGGGCAAAGTTTTTTCGGGTTATGATCTGGTCATGAAAAAGTTTACTCCTGCTTTTGGTGATTCGAGCATTCTCATAGGCTTCATTCCATATCTCCTCTAATTCTGAGATCTGCAGTCGTCTTAGCTCACCAACCTTACTCAGATCAAAATTGAGTTGCTTGATGGCCATAGGGCACGGTATTCTAACTCGACTGGTAGATGACAGGTTTTTTTCAAATACGATTCTATAAGAAGACATCCTCAAAACTGTCTTAAAAGCAGTGTGGTAAGCCCACAATGCATCGTTGAGTTTGACCGACCAATCCTTTCAGTTCTGTCCGACAGTCTTTTCTAGAATGAGCTTGAGTTGTCGATTGGTGACTTCTACCTGCCCATTTATCTGGGGATGATACAGAGTGGATAACTTGTGATTGTTGGAATATTTCGCATCAGAGCTTCAAAAACTCTGTTACAGAAATGTGATCCATTATCACTAATTATCGCACTAGGGGTGCCAAATCAGGAGAAGATATTTTCTTTGAGAAATTTGACAACCACTTTTGTTGGCCCAAGAGGTTATACTCTCCATTTGTTTAAAGTTTTGATGATAACAAAACACATAGAAGCTATATGGTACTAATAAGTTTGTTTAAAATGAGTTTCAGGTTAGTACCTTTTATGAAGGCCATTGCTTAGCTATTGCAAGGTTTTCTTGGTTCATGGAGCAAATAAGGCAAATGGCACAAGAGGAAATGTCAATAGAAGAGAAGGCTCTAGCATGACATTGCATGGCTCATGACTTCATTATGGCTCAGAGACATAATTAGATTTGTTTTTAGTTTTATAGTTTTGTTAAAGAATAGTGAATAGGTTTAAAGCTCAAAATTCCTACACACAAGTTTTTGCGCACATGTCTTTTCTAAAAATCTCTCCTATAAATATATATACAAAATATTTTTAAATATAGTTTATTACAAAATATTTTTATATATACAAAATGGAGTTGTAGAAAGAAAGAATAGAACCCTTCAAGAAATGGCTAGGACTATGATAAGTGAATATGACCTCCCTCAATATCTATGGCCGAGGCCGTAAACACCGCATGCTACATATCAAATCGTATTTATTTGTGTAAAAATACTTTCAAGACATCTTTTGAAATTTATCATTTAAGAAAACCAAATGTTTCATATTTCAAAGTTTTTGGATGCAAGTGTTTTGTTTTAAATACTAAAGATAACTTGGGTAAATTTGATGCTAAGGCTTATGAAGCAATATTTGTTGGATATTCTACTACTAGCAAAACTTATAGAGTATTCAATAAATCTTCTCTTACTATTGAAGAATCCATGCATGTTAAATTTGAAGAATTTTATATTGTTGTTGAGAATGTTGTAGAGTTTGACTCACTAGGTGAGGACATGGAAAAAATTTCCTTGAAGGACTCACCCATTCAAGAAGAAAAGCAAGAACCTATTGGTGAAGTTCAAAGGAAGAAGTGGAACAATCTCAACCACTTCCGAAAGATTGGAGATTCGCTACAAATCATCCCAAGGATCTCATCATAGGTGATGTATCTAAAGGGGTAACAACTCGCTCCAAACTCCATGACTTGCATGGTAACTTTGCATTCATTTCTCATTTTGAACCCAAAAACATCCTCGAAGTTGAGGGTGACTCATATTTATTGCTAGCTATGCAAGAAGAACTCAATCAATTTGAGCACAACCAAGTTTGGTACCTTATTCCTAGACCCCACGATAGACCAATAATTGGTACTAAGTGGATTTTTAGGAATAAGATGGATGAGTCAGGAAATGTTATTAGGAATAAAGCTAGATTAGTGGCCCAAGGTTACACTCAAGTTGAAGGTATTGACTTTGAGGCGACCTGTGCACCCGTAGCACGACTTGAAGCCATACGGATTACACTAGCTTATGCATCTTTCAAAAATTTTAAACTTTTTCAAATGGATGTAAAAAGTGCATTTTTAAATGGTTTTATAAATGAAGAAGTTTATATTGAGCAACCTCCCGGTTTTGTTGATCATGTTCACCCTAATTTTATTTTTAAACTTGATAAAGCTTTATATAGATTAAAGCAAGCTCCTAGAGCTTGGTATGAAAGGCTTTCTAGTTTTTTCTTTCAAATGATTTTGTTAAAGGTAAAGTATACACAACATTATTTACTAAGCATGTTGATAATGACATTCTTATAGTGTAAATTTATGTTGATGATATAATTTTTGGTTCTACTAATGAGCTTCTTTGCAAGAAATTTGAAAAGTGTATGCAACGTGAATTTGAGATGTCTTCAATGGGTGAATTAAACTTCTTTCTTGGACTCCAAATCAAGCAAATGCGGGATGAGATATTCATATGTCAAGCCAAGTACTCAAAGAAACTAATAAAGAAATTTGGACATGAAAGTTCAAAAATTTGCAACACTCCCATGGCTGAAAATCACCTAGAGGGGGGGGGTGAATAGGTGATAATGCTAATCAATGCACAATTTAAAAATTATGATGCAACAATCTCACAAAGCAAGTGAATATAGCAATGAATGTAGAGAGCAAGTAATAAGAGCAATGAAAATAGAGCAAGAAATAGGAGCAAGTAAACCAAACACAAACACCGAGAATTGTTATCGAGGTTCGAGCACTCAGCTCTACTTCCCCGCCTTCCCCAGAAGGATTCCAACCACTTCCACTATCACAAAGATGTTACAAATCCACCGGAGTACCCAACTCCACAATCTCAAGTACAAGCAATCTCTTAGTAGTCAAAAGATCACAAACTCTCTCTTACAAAATTCTCTTCCCTTACAAAGGTCCTTAGAAAATAATGAGTAGGAATGAAGCTCTTGTGTGCAAGGAGAAAAAGAAAAAGAAATCAGAGAGTTCTTGAAAACACTTCAGAAAATGAGAAAGAATTTCAGCACAAAAACCAAGAAACCAAGTCTTTTTGAAAGCCTTAAACTTGTGAAATTTGTATAATTTTCTACTAACCAATCTCTCCCTAAACACCCCTATTTATAGGAGAGAGCTAAGGTTTAGAGATAAAACATATTTAAGGCTAATCAGAAAGTATTAAAACCAAAACATGTCACTTAAACACACTTAAGTGAGAAAAGGACAAAAATAAACCAGCTCAGAAAATAGCCGTTACTGTTCAAACGGCTAGCTCGGTCGACCGGCCCGGTCGACCGCTAGTACAAAAAAAATAGCCGTTGCAGGCTACGGTCGACCGGCCGGTCGACCCAAACAAACAGAGAGCAGAGTCTTTCAGGCAGGCATGTCTCGGTCGACCGTTCGGGTCGACCGTGAAACGTGCACACTGATACGTGCAGCTGCCAGAACTCCGGTCGCCAGGGTCGGCCGACCGGCTTGACCTGACATGGGTCAGTCGACCCGGGCGGTCGACCGGCTCAGGTCAAAAGCCAAAACAAAAACGGATTTTTGAGGAGAAATCTATTTTTAACAAAATAGTTTTGAATAGAAATATGTATAATGTATAAAAATAAGTTTGTAGGCTGAAGATTGTATACAAATTATTTTTGTACATATTATAGGAAATATGTTTGAAAACAAGATGTGCGCAAAAACGTGTATGATAGAGCTTCAAACCTATTCACTATTCTTTAACAAAACACTAAACTAAAAACAAATCTAATAAATTATCTTGAGCAATCTTGAAGTCTTGAGCCATGCAATGCTTTGCTAGAGCCTTATCTTCTATGTTCCTTCTTTGATGTGCAAAAAGCCTTCTTTGCTTCATGAACCTAGAATTTCTTGCAATAGCTAAGCAATGGCCTCCAAATATGATACAAACCTGAAACTTATCTTAACAAACTAATTAGTACCAAATAGCTCTTATTTGTTTTGTTATCATCAAAACTCTAAACTAATGGAGAGTGTAACCTTTTGGGCCAACAATCTCCCCCTTTTTGATGATGACAAAACAATAGGCTATAACAAAAATATAGGGGAGGAGAAAGCTCCCCCTCAAATTATGCTATATTAAACAAAGAAAAACAATGTAATTTGTAATTTGCAAGTAAACATCATGAAACCAAAAACCATGAGAATTTAAAACACTTGCAAAACACTTAAACTCAAATTACAAGAATTCATGAAAACACATCAAAAACTAAAAACATATATATATATATAAACTCATATGGAACCAAAACCATATGAACTCATATTTCCATACATAAACTCATTCTCCCCCTTTTTGTCATACATCAAAAAGGGTTAAGAAAACATTTTTATTCAATAACACAAACATTAAGTTCACCACAAATGAATGAAAATCTAGCAAAATCAAGTGGTTTAGTGAAAATATCGGCAAGTTGCAAATCCGTAGAAACATAATCATATCTATATCTCCTTTCTCAAAATGATCTCTAAGAAAGTGATATCTAATCTCAATGTGCTTGGTCTTATTATGTTAATTTGCATTCTTAGTCATATGAATAGTACTAGTATTATCACAAAATATTTTTATATGGTTATAATGCAAATCATAATCAAGGAGAGTATGTTTCATCCAAAGGACTTGTGCACAACAAGCCCCCGCGGCAGCATACTCCGCCACGGCGGTTGAGAGAGCTACGGAATTTTGTTTCCTAGAGGATCAAGAAACAAGACAATTACCAAGAAATTGACATGTCCCACTAGTACTCTTTCTATCTACTCTACAACCCGCATAGTCGGCATCCGAATAACTCGTCATTGAGAAATCTCCGTTTTCGGATACCATAGACCCATTCCAATCGTTCCCTTAATATAACGAATAATGCGTTTTACCGCAATAAGATGGGACTCTTTGGGACACGATTGAAATCTAACACAAAGACACACACTAAACATGATATCCGGCCTACTTGCCGTCAAATACAAAAGACTACCTATCATGCTTCTATACAATTTAATATCAACATTTTTACCTTGGTCATCCTTATCAAGCTTGGTGGTAGTTGCCATGGGAGTGTTGCAAACCTTTGAGTCTTCAAGTCCAAACTTCTTTACGAGTTCCTTTGCGTATTTGGCTTGACATATGAAGTTCCCATCTTGCAATTGCTTGATTTGGAGTCTAAGAAAGAAATTAAGCTCACCCATTGAAGACATTTCAAACTCACATTGCATAACCTTTTTAAATTTTTTGCATAAAAACTCATTAGTAGAACCAAAAATTATATCATCAACATAAATTTGCACAATTAAAATGTCATTATCAACATGCTTAGTGAATAGTGTTGTATCTACTTTGCCTTTAATAAAATCATTTGAAATGAGAAAACTAGAAAGCCTTTCATACCAAGCTCTTGGAGCTTGTTTCAATCCATACAAAGCTTTATCAAGTTTAAAAACAAAATCGGGATGAACATGATCAACAAAACCGGGAGGTTGAGCAACATAAACTTCTTCATTTATAAAACCATTCAAAAATGCACTTTTCACATCCATTTGAAAAAGTTTAAAATTTTTGAAAGATGCAAAAGCTAGTGTCATCCGTATGGTTTCAAGCCGTGCTACGGGTGCAAAGGTCTCCTCAAAGTCAATTCCCTCAACTTGAGTGTAACCTTGGGCCACTAACCTAGCCTTATTCCTAATCACATTTCCGGACTCATCCATCTGTTTCTAAAGATCCACTTAGTACCAATTATTGGTCTATCGTGGGGCCTAGGAACAAGGTGCCAAACTTGGTTGCGCTCAAATTGATTGAGTTCCTCTTGCATGGCTAGCAACCAATATGAGTCCGCCTCGGCTTCGAGGATGCTTTTGGGTTTAAAATGAGAAATGAAAGCAAAGTTACCACATAGGTCATGGAGTTTGGAGCGAGTTGTTACCCCTTTAGATGCATCACCTAAGATGAGCTCCTTGGGATGATTTGTGGCATATCTCCAAGCTTTAGGAAGCGGTTGTGAGCTTTCCTCTTTATCCTCTTGAACGTCACCAATTGGTTCTTGCTTATCATCTTGAGCGGGTGAGTCCTTCAAGGATAGTCTCTCCATGTCTTCACCTAATGGTTCAATCTCTACAACATTCTCAACAAACACATTAGATTCTTCAAATTTAACATGCATGGATTCTTCAATGGTAAGTGAAGATCTATTGAATACTCTATAAGCTTTACTAGTTGTAGAATATCCAACAAAGATTGCTTCATAAGCCTTAGCATCAAATTTACCCAAGTTATCTTTAGTGTTCAAAACAAAACACTTGCAACCAAAAACTTTGAAATATGCAACATTAGGTTTTCTAGAATGATACATTTCAAAGGATATTTTGGAAGAATTTTTACATAAATAAATACGATTTGATATATAGCATGCGGTGTTTATGGCCTCGGCCCATAGATATTGAGGGAGGTCATACTCACTTATCATTGTCCTAGCCATCTCTTGAAGTGTTCTATTTTTCCTTTCTACAACTCCATTTTGTTGTGGAGTTCTAGGACAAGACATTTCATGCTTAATTCCCTTTTCATCACAATAAGTCATGAAGAGTTGGTTAACAAACTCACCACCTCTATCACTCCTTATTCTCAAAATCGAAAAACCCTTTTCTTTTTCAACTCGTTTTCGAAAAATCTTAAAATGAGAAAAGGTTTGATCTTTGTGTTCCAAGAAGAAAACCCAAGTGAAACGGGAAAAATCATCAACTAAAACAAATGCAAATCTACTACCATTTAAGCTCTTAGTTTTAGTAGGTCCAAAAAGATCTATATGAATTAATTCTAAAAGCCTAGTTTGACATGATATCCTTGATTGGTTTGAAGGAAGACTTGGTTTGTTTCCCAAGTTAGCACGCACCACAAATGCAGTCTTTCTCAAACTTCAAGCAAGGTATACCCTTCACCAATTCCTTAGAATTAATCCTAGAAAGATGGTCAAAAGATGCATGTCCTAATCTTCTATGCCAAAGCCAAGAATTTTCATCAAAAGCATTTAAGCATTTAGTAGAACATTCCACATTAAGCATGTCAATGATATAAACATTATCATCACGAAAACCGGTGAGAATACAATCATTGGTTTTAACATCAAAAATCTTGCAAGAAGAATCATCAAAAACAACTTTAAGTCCACGATCACAAAATTGACTAATGCTAAGCAAATTATGTTTCAAACCATCAACAAGTACAACATTTTCTATAGTAGGAGATGCACCAATTTGAATGTTACCTATACCGATGATAGTGCCTTTGGAGTCATCCCGAAGGTGACGGAGCCACCTTCCTCGTACCTTGATAGGGTTGTAAAGTTATTGATGTCCCACGTCATGTGCCTTGAACAACCACTATCAAGGTACCACCGCTCCCTACGTCTTGGAGCCTTGGTGTGTACCTACATCAAATAATTTAGGACTTGATTTTGGTACCCACATTTTCTTGGGTCCTAAAGAGTTAGTTTCATTAACCCAAACAAGATTATTGGTTTTATTTATTTGGTCATAACAAAATTTAGCCAAATGTCCATTCTTACCACAATATGTGCATCTATACACTCTACCATATTTAAAAGCATAGTGAATGTGTGATTTGTGAGCATGAGAATTGTGAGCATGAAAAGATTTAGCATGAGAAGTGTTATGTGTAGTGTGAGCATGAGGAATCTTAACATGTGAATCTTTAGCATGAGAGGTGTGCTTTTTGGAAAACATTTCTTCAAGTTTCTTAGTGTTAAAAGCACAATCTTTTAAAGTCTTTTCAAAATCAACAATTCTTGTTTTTAAAGAAGAAATTTCTTTTTCATCAATCTTAGAAAATTTTGCTTTACAAGCAATTTTGTAAGCACTAAATTCATTTTGGGTAGAAATAAGAGTTGAAGAAATTTCATCTTTTTCTTTAGAAATAATAGCAAGTTGATTCTTAAGAAAAGCAACTTCCTTTTCCAATTTTGAGCATTCAATCTTTTTATTATCATATGTTTCTGAAAGTTTAACAAAGGCATGAACAAGAACTTCTTTACTTAATTCGTCATTTCATCATCATCAAGAGATTGAGGGGTTACCTTTGGTGTGTTTGCTATGAAACACATATTCGCTATATCCGCCTCTTCCTCAGACTCGCTTTCTGAATCCCAAGTTGCCTTGTACGCTTTATTTTCTTCCGGTTTTTTTGGCTTGAAGGAGGAGGTCATCTTCTTCTTGAACTTTGGGCAATCCGCCATGATGTGTCCGGGCTTTCGGCAATTGTAGCATATAATTCTCCTCTCCTCTTTGCCTTCAAATTTCCTTCGGAAGTTGAGCTTGTTCCTCCGGTACATTCTCTTCACATTACGAACAAGTAGTGATAGCTCCTCATCTTCTTCTTCTTCTTCTTCATCGTCTTCAAGAGTGGATGAAGACTTGAAGGCTATGGATTTCTTCTTTAGTGGAGCGGCCTCTTCTCTTGCTTTCTTTTCCATCTCATGGGTCTTTAAGTTCCCAATGAGACTAATTAAGTCCATCTCATCCTTGTCGTTCAATTCTTTTAAGGTGGTGGCCTTGATCTCCCATGATGTAGGAAGTGCCCGAATCACTTTTCGCACCTTTTGGTCATTGGAGATGTCATCACCTAAAGAAGAAAGAGCATTGGTGATTTTAGTAAATCTAGTAATCATACAATCAATACATTCTTCATCAATCATTTTAAAGGATTCATATTGGGACCTTAAGAGATCTATCTTAGCTCTCTTAACTTGTGAAGTCCCCTCGTGTGTGACCAATAAATGTTGCCAAATCTCAAAGACGGATTGGCAATGAATTACCCGTGTAAGGTCATCCTCATTCAAGGCGGTTAAGAGGGAATTTTGGGCCTTGGAGTTAGCCTCATATTCTCTAAAGTTGAAGTCGGTCCATGTGCTCTCATCACTATCGGGTGCAACATAGGGTTTGGTCAATGATTTAGCTACTAAGCTACCTAAAGATTGCAAAAAGATAGTTATCCTAACCTTCCAAATAGGGAAGTTGAGTCCATCAAATTTAGGAGGGGTTTTGATGTTATCGGCCATGTTTACTAGTGAATGATAAATGGAATGCAAATGTTGATTAGCAAATTTTAAGGATCTCTCTATGTGTTAAGCCAAAACCTAGAGTACAAGCTCTGATACCAATTGAAAATCACCTAGAGGGGGGGTGAATAGGTGATAATGCTAATCAATGCACAATTTAAAAATTATGATGCGACAATCTCACAAAGCAAGTGAATATAGCAATGAATGTAGAGAGCAAGTAATAAGAGCAATGAAATAGAGCAAGAAATAGGAGCAAGTAAACCAAACGCAAACACCGAGAATTGTTATCGAGGTTCGAGCACCCAGCTCTACTTCCCCGCCTTCCCCAGAAGGATTCCAACCACTTCCACTATCACAAAGATGTTACAAATCCACCGGAGTACCCAACTCCACAATCTCAAGTACAAGCAATCTCTTAGTAGTCAAAAGACCACAAACTCTCTCTTGCAAAATTCTCTTCCCTTACAAAGGTCCTTAGAGAATAATGAGTAGGAATGAAGCTCTTGTGTGCAAGGAGAAAAGAAAAAGAAATCAGAGAGTTCTTGAAACACTTCAGAAAATGAGAGAGAATTTCAGCACAAAAACCAAGAACCCAAGTCTTTTTGAAAGCCTTAAACTTGTGGAAATTTTGATAATTTTCTAGTAACCAATCTCTCCCTAAACACCCCTATTTATAGGAGAGGGCTAGGGTTTAGAGATAAAACATATTTAAGGCTAATCAGAAAGTATTAAAACCAAAACATGTCACTTAAACACAATTAAGTGAGAAAAGGACAAAAATAAACCAGCTCAGAAAATAGCCGTTACTGTTCAAACGGCTAGCTCGGTCGACCGGCCCGGTCGACCGCTAGTACAAAAAAATAGCCGTTGCAGGCTATGGTCGACAGGCCGGTCGACCCAAACAAACGGAGAGCAGAGTCTTTCAGGCAGGCATGTCTCGGTCGACCGTCCGGGTCGACCGTGAAACGTGCACACTGATTCGTGCAGCTGCCAGAACTCCGGTCGCCAGGGTCGGCCGACCGGCTTGACCTGACATGGGTCGGTCGACCCGGGCGGTCGACCGGCTCAGGTCAAAAGCCAAAACAAAACGGATTTTTGAGGAGAAATCTATTTTTAACAAAATAGTTTTGAATAGGAATATGTATAATGTATAAAAATAAGTTTGTAGGCTGAAGATTGTATACAAATTATTTTTGTACATATTATAGGAAATATGTTTGAAAACAAGATGTGCGCAAAAACGTGTGTGATAGAGCTTCAAACCTATTCACTATTCTTTAACAAAACTCTAAACTAAAAACAAATCTAATAAATTATCTTGAGCAATCTTGAAGTCTTGAGCCATGCAATGCTTTGCTAGAGCCTTCTCTTCTATGTTCCTTCCTTGATGTGCAAAAAGCCTTCTTTGCTTCATGAACCTAGAATTTCTTGCAATAGCTAAGCAATGGCCTCCAAATATGATACAAACCTGAAACTTATCTTAACAAACTAATTAGTACCAAATAGCTCTTATTTGTTTTGTTATCATCAAAACTCTAAACTAATGGACAGGGTAACCTTTTGGGCCAACAATGGCAACTACCGCCAAGCTTGATAAGGATGACCAAAGTAAATGTGTTGATATTAAGTTATATAGAAGCATGATTGGTAGTTTGTTGTATTTAACGGCAAGTAGGCCGGATATCATGTTTAATGTGTGTCTTTGTGCTAGATTCCAATCGTATCCTAAAGAGTCTCATCTTCTTGCGGTAAAACACATCATTCGTTATATTAAGGGCACTATTGGAATGGGTCTTTGGTATCCAAAAACCGGAGATTTTTCAATGACGAGTTTTTCGGATGCCGACTATGCGGGTTGTAGAGTAGATAGAAAGAGTACTAGTAGGACATGTCAATTTCTTAGTAATTGTCTTGTTTCATGGTCCTCTAAGAACAAAATTCGGTAGCCCTCTCAACCGCTGAGGCGGAGTATGTTGCGGCGGGGGCTTGTTGTGCACAAGTCCTTTGGATGAAACATACTCTCCTTGATTATGATTTGCATTATGACCATATAAAAATATTTTGTGATAATACTAGTACTATTCATATGACTAAGAATGCAAATCAACATAGTAAGACCAAGCACATTGAGATTAGATATCACTTTCTTAGAGATCATTTTGAGAAAGGTAATATAGAGATTGATTATGTTTCTTCGGATTTGCAACTTGTCGATATTTTCACTAAACCACTTGATTTTAATAGATTTTCCTTTATATGTGGTGAACTTAATGTTTGTATTATTGAATAAATTTTTTTTCCCTTTTTGATGTATGACAAAAAGGGGAGAAATATGGGTATGAAGAGTTTTCAGCATATGAGGTATATATATGTGTTTTGCAAGTGTATATGGTTTTTGCAAGAGTTTTTAGTCTCATGTTTCATGTTTTTGATTGCAAGAGTTTTTAGTTTCATGTTTTTGATTGCAAGAGTTTTTAGTCTCATGTTTCATGTTTTTGAATTGCTTTTATTTGTTTAATATAGCATAATTTGAGGGGAGTTTTATCTCTCTCTTTATATCTTTTGATATAGCCTATATGTTTTGTCATCATCAAAAAGGGGAGATTGTTGGCCCAAAAGGTTACACTCTCCATTTGTTTAAAGTTTTGATGATAACAATACACATAGAAGCTATATGGTACTAATAAGTTTGTTTAAGATGAGTTTCAGGTTAGTACCTTTTATGAAGGCCATTGCTTAGCTATTGCAAGGTTTTCTTGGTTCATGGAGCAAATAAGGCAAATGGCACAAGAGGAAATGTCCATAGAAGAGAAGGCTCTAGCATGACATTGCATGGCTCAAGACTTCATTATTGCTCAGAGACTTCATTAGATTTGTTTTTAGTTTATAGTTTTGTTAAAGAATAATGAATAGGTTTGAAGCTCAAAATTCCTACACACAAGTTTTTGCGCACATGTCTTTTCTAAAAATCTCTCCTATAAATATATATACAAATATTTTTAAATATAGTTTATTACTTACAAACTCCATTTTGTATATTATACCTAGTTATGATAAACTCTATTTAAAAACTATCAAAATCCCTTTGAAAATCCTTTTCAAATTCAATTTTTGACCTGAGGGCGCGTCGACCGGCCAGTCGACCGACTCTGTTTCAGGTCAGATCGGTCGACCGACCGGTCGACCGGGATTCTGACCGTTGGGTGCGTGCATGTGTGCACGTTTCCCGGTCGACCGGGCGGTCGACCGAGACCCATTTTCGGTCTACCGACCTTTGGCCGACTGAAAGACAGCAACTCTCTGTTTGTTGTGGTCGACCGGGCGGTCGACCGTGGCCTGCAACGGCTCTATTTTTTTGAAAACCCGGTCGACCGGCCGGTCGACCGAGGCTGTGTTTCAGCCTTAACGGCTATTTTTTAAAACACGTTTTAAATTATCCTTTTTGTCTCTAAACGAGTTTAGGGGCTGGTTTTTTGGGTCAAATACTTTCTAATTACCTATTGTATTAGTTTACCCTTTAATCCCTAGTTCTATCCTATAAATAGGGGTGATTAGGGTTGTGGGATTTACAACAATCATTTGCAAAAATATTCAAAGTTTGAAGGCTTTCAAAAGAGTTTTTGGTTCTTGTTTTTGTGCTGAAAATTTCTCTCATTTCTGAAGTTTTCTTTCAAAACTCTCTCAAAATTCATTTTCTTTTTCTACTTACAATACTAGAGCTTCAATCCTACTAATTGTTCTACAGGGTTTTTGTGAGGAAAAAGGATTTTTCAAAAGAGAGTTTGTGGTCTTTTGATCATGAACAGAATACTTGTACTTGAGATTGTGGAGTTGGGTACTCCGGTGTGATTGTAACTCTTTGTGAAGTTATAGTGGTTAGAAATCCTTTTGGGTGAAGGCGGGGACGTAGAGCTGGGTGCTCGAACCTCAGAAAAATTCTCGGTGTTTGCGTTTGGTTTACTTACTTTATATTCCTTGCTTCATTTACTTTCTATACATATTCATTGCAACTTTGTACTTGCTCTACATATTCATTGTTACATACACTTGTTTCATATTCATTGCTATATTGTCGATCAATACTCATACAACAAGATTTCAATACGCACCTCAAACTCTTATCTAGAGGAATCACGAGGAAGGAGTTCAGAGCCCTTCACGGGTATTCGGCTTCTAGTCTTGTTTTGGGTGATCGTTGCATCACAATTTTTAATTTGTGCATTGATTAGCATTATCACCTATTCACCCCCATCAGGTGATTTCAACTTTGTTGTCATTAGTCTTTATAGGAACAGTTCTACCCATTTAGAGACATAGTCCATAGCAACCAAATGAACTAGTTGCCGAAGGAATTAAGGAATGGTCCTATGAAGTCGATACCCCAAACATCAAAAATTTCAACTTCCACAATCGTGTTTAGGGGCATCATGTCTCTTCTTGAAATTTTCCCAATCTTCTGACAATTTGTGCATGACTTGCAAAATGGTATAAGTCTTTGAATAAAGTGGGCCAGTAAAACTCACTTTGTAGAACCTTCTCTGCAGTCTTGCGGGGACCGAAGTGTCCTCCGCATGCAAGTTCATGGCAAAAGCTTAGCACACTCCTCTGTTCTTCCACTTGTATGCATCGTCTAATAATCTGGTCGGGATAATACTTAAAAAGATACAGCTCTTCCCAGAAGAAGTACCGTACTTGGGCAAAGAAATGACATTGGTCTTGCTTTGTCCAGTCAGCGGGTAATTGTCAAGTGGCCAAGTAATTGACAATGTCCGCATACCAAGGTTCCTTAAAAATGGCCAAGATGTGCTCGTCTGGGAAATCCTCATTGATCGGAGCTTGTATGCTCTGTGCATTCAGAATTCCTGAGAGATGATCAGCGACCACATTTTCTATACCTCGTTTATCCTGGATTTCTAAGTCAAATTCTTGAAGCAAAAGGATCCACCAAATCAGTTGGCCTTTTGCTTCCTTCTTGGTCACGAGGTATTTCAGTGCCGAGTGATCCGTGAAAATCACCGTCTTTGAGCCTAACAAGTAGGGCAGAACTTCTCTAACGCAAAGACAATGGCCAAGAATTCCTTCTCAGTTGTTGTATAATTCTATTGGGCATCATTCAAGGTCCTACTCGAGTAATAAATTACGTGCTGCCTATTGTCGATGCGCTGTCCTAGAACAGTGCCAATAGCAAAATCAGAGGCGTCGCACATGATTTCAAACGGTTGGGCCCAGTTAGGAGCAAAAATAATAGGCGTAGAAATAAGTTCTTGCTTAAGCTTCCCTCATGACTTGAAACATTCATCGTTAAAATCAAAGGCACATCCTTAGTGAGCAGGTTGGTTAAGGGCCTAGCGATTTTGTTGAAATCCTTAATGAACCGTCGGTAGACCCAGCATGCCCTAGAAAGGATCTAATATCCTTGATGCTTTTGGGTGGTGGAAGCTTAGCAATCACTTCTACTTTAGCCTTGTCCACTTCAATGCCTCTCCTAGAAATCTCATGGCCTAAGACAATCCCCTGTCTCACCATGAAGGGACATTTCTCTCAGTTTAGACTTAGGTTCTTCTCCTTGCATCTTTACAGTACTAACTATAAGTGATGAAGACACTGATCAAATGAATCTCTCTAGATGGATAAGTCATCCATGAAAATATCAAGAAAATGTTCTACCATGTCGGAGAACAAACTGAGCATGCACCGTTGGAATGTTGCGGAGCGTTACACAATCCAAAGGGCATGCGTTGATAAGCGAAGGTTCCGAACGGGCAGGTGAACGTGGTCTTTTCCTGATCTTCTGCAGCAATGGGGATTTGATTATATCCCGAGTACCCATCTAGGAGGCAATAATACTCATGTCCAGCCAATCGTTCCAGCATTTGGTCGATGAAGGGTAGCGGGAAGTGGTCTTTACGGTGGCTGCGTTCAACTTTCTATAGTCGATACAGACACAAACCTTGGTAGGCAGTCTTATCTGCACCAACTCTTTTTGCTCATTTTCAACCACCGTAAAGCCAGGTTTTTTTGGGACCGCATGAATAGGGCTAACCCATTAGCTATCAGAAATGGGATAAATTATCCCATTATCTAATAGTTTAAAATTTCTGCTTTAACTGTCTCTTGCATGAGTGGGTTCAGCCTACGTTGTGGTCCCTCCTGGGGGTTGTTTCATCAGTCAAATGGATTCTATGTTGCACTACGGCTGGACTTATCCCTTTGATATCCTTCATCGTTCATCCAATGGCTTCCCTATGTCTTTTCAGAATAGACATTAAGCTGTCCTCTTATTGCTCAGTCAGGTGGGATGCTATGATGACTGGCAAGGTGTCGTACTCGAGGTATTCAGGTAAGGCTTTTAGCTCTAGGGAAGGTGTTGCTTCATTGGAGACAATCTCCAGGCTTGCAATCCTATGATGAGGTACACTTAGGCTTGACGCCCAGTCCACTGCTGAATCTACGATCTGGTCTAGATTAAAATCCTCAGCCTCCAGATCAAACTCTGCCTCTGTTTCTATCTTCATACTTTCCTCATGCTCACTGATCAGATTTTCAATGGAATTGACCTCAAAAGTCTGATCATTAACATCCATAGGTTGTCTTCCAAGATTGAAGATATTGACTTCCTGCGTCATATCTCCAAAGGTCAATCGCATGGACCCGTTCCTACAGTTAATTATGGCATTGGCTATAGCAAGGAAGGGCGTCCTAAGGTGACTAGAGTTTGAGACCGTGAATTTGACACAAGTTGGGTCTCAAGTACAATGAAGTCAACGGGGTAGATGAAATCCCCAACCCAGAAAAGGACGTCTGTGATTTCCCCTTAGGGATTTTCACAATTGGTCAGCTAACTGAATAGTGACTCAGGTTGGATTCAGCTTGCCCAACCCAAGTTGGGGTATACTGAGGGAGGTAGCAAGTTGATACTGGCTCCTAGGTCAAGAAGCACTCTACTAATTTCTGTCTGTCCTATGGTGTAGGAAATTGTGGGACATCTGGGATCCTTGTATTTTACCGGAATGGGACCAGACCGAATTTCACTTATATTAGTTGCCAAGAACACTTTCTTGGGCAATTTTTCTTTCTCTTCTTCGTTACATATATCCTTAAGAAATTTGGCATAAGCTGGGACTTATTGGATAGCGTCAAGAAGAGGCACATTTAATTTGACCTGGTTGAACATGTCTAGCATCTTCTCCATGTGCATATTCTCATTGTTGTTCCTAAGCCTATTGGGAAAGGGTGCTACAGGCTTATGAACTTATTTAGCAGCTTTGTCCTTGTCAGATGTTTGAGGAGCAGTTTGGGAGGAACTAGCAGAGGTGGAGGCTGGAGTAGGATCAGGATGGACTGGACTTTTCTGTTAGTAGACCTAGTTGTCTACCTTCTTTTCAGATCGAAGTGTGTGTACAGCATTGCACTGGTTGATCGACGGATCCTGAATTTCATATGCTTGATTGGAGTTTTTTGGATTAACTGGCGGCTAACTAGGTAAAGTACCTTTTAGTCTTTCACTTAGGGAGCTAACTAATTGGCTCATCTGCATTTCCATCTCGATATAGCCTGTTGATCGGGGCGAAACCAGCACTCAAAATGTGTGTGTTGTGAATCAATGAAAAGCTCGTATGTGCTAATGTTCCCTCGATACTTCCGTTATAGCAATGGCTCAACGGGTCGAATCCACAGGGACGGGAGGCTATAGAAGCATTAACAGTTTTTATTCACATCGTGTGTAACAAGTCTTCTTTGTTAAAAGAATTATAAAAAGAAAATAGAAGAAAGGAAAAGGAACAAGCATGTGGTAGGTGGAGAAGGCGATGAAAACGGCGATGTGAAAACAAAATAAGAAGTGGTTTGGAAAACAAATAGGAAAGAAGATGAAGCTTGTGGTAAAGAAAATGAAAACAAAGACAAACAAAGAAGCGGTGAAAACAACAATGAAAAGATACTTTGAAAATAGTTTTTTTTTTAAGCAAGATAAAAAGAAAACTCATGGCTACTACTACTAATTGCTCCACTAATCATGCTAACCTCTTAGTGATAGTTGCCTCACATGGATCCTTGGCCATCACTAATCCTTGGCTTCAAGAGACGATACAAAGCATGACAATAAGATGGTTCATCACATTCAAACTTGCATCAAGAGCAAGCTAATACAAACATTAGATCATCAAACCATTAGAAGCAAGCATGAAATAAGAGAGAGTTAGCTTGGTTAGCAAGTTAGCAAGTTAGATGTTTGAAAGAGAGGCAAGTTTTCAAAATATTTTTGCAAAAATATAAGCGAATAAGGTCATAAGTCCACCAAAAATCATTCTTCCTTAAACTTAGTCTCTATGCAAGATCTTGTCTTCAATTAAGGTAAGAATTCAAATTGGATTGAATATTTTATCTTTCATAAAACCTAGATAATATGCACTTTGTGATATTGAAGATTTCTAGGATTTCAACTCTAACCATCAAGCCATATATATACCCTTAGTTTTCTTATGCTTTCTAGTTCACCCATGTAGTGAGCCTATAACCGATGACTCCCAAAATCAGAAGGTCCTAGGGCACCAGATGAGAAAACATCCCTCGGGTTTAAGGACTCGAGTAAACAAGGCCACAAAACTAGGGGGGATTTATTTGTTTCTTTTGACACCATTAGGTGTGAATAATCATGCTTCTTGAGGCATAATTATCCAGCTTAATAAGTGATGATTTATTTATTTATTTATTTATTTTTTCTTTTTATTTATGACATTTTAGGTCTTTGTTTCATCCCAAAAATTGTGCAAGTGTGAAGTGCATACTATCTAAGGCAAAAAATTCAAAATAAAATTATCTCCCCAATTTATCTTACTTAGCCTATAATTTTAAACAAGATCCATTATTTCGACTAGGTTTAAGATGTCATAATTGAGGTTTCCTTAGTTTCTAAGATCATCTTAATTTTCTTTAAAAATAGATCCAAAACTTTGTCTCTTGTTTCAAAAAATTTTTAAAGAAAGAGAAAATTCCTATACAAAAGAGAAGATTTCTAAAAGTATCCTAAAAGAAGTGTAAAAGAAAGAAAATCTAAAAACTCTATGTTAGTAAACCCTCCCCCATACTTATCTCATGCATTGTCCTCAATGCATCGTGATGTATGTATGCATGAAACAAATAGAGAGGGAAGGAAAAATCACCTCAAGGTGGTGGTTCCGGTGGTGGTCTGATTGGTCCACGAAATGCGGCCCAATCCAACTTGCGTGGAGTCCGGAGGAACCCACCAGAGACCTCCATAATACAACCCACTAGAAAGATGTATATATTTATGATTTTTATTAAAAATTTAACCCCATCTAATTTTCAAATTTTCAAAATAATTTTAGAGTCAAATTTATCAAGCCCCTTGTCCCAGAATGGAATGATTAATTTGGACTCAGGAAATGCAGGAACTAATACCGACTCAGAAAAAAACTTAAGTCAAGTAAAGGTTCGGGAGTCGAGATTGGTTCAGGAAGTGTGTCCAAATCAAGAAGATGAAGCTCAAGTCCACATTCATTTCCCCATGATAGAATGTGACTTTCTAAGTTTGATGAGTTGAGTTCAAGAATGACAGGCACGAGAACCAAAACTGACTCTAAAATATTACTCAAATTGGGCAACATAACAGGAGTCAATAGTAATTCAGGAATTTGAACTGGATCACAAATTTGAGGATCAAAGTCACATTCCTCATTGAGTTCAATTCCATAAAAATGAGAACTTGCCAATTTATCAATGGGAGTTTCAAAAGTATGAAATTGGTCAAGTTCAATATGATCATCATAAAAGATTGGTGATTCAATTTCATAATGGACTGGTACAGGATCCAATACTGACTCGGGAAAAGGCCTGAATTCGGGTAAAAACACCTCAATCAATATTGAATCAGGAAGTGAAATTGAATTATCAAGTGGAAGTTCAAGATCATATTCATGCTCAAGTTCAATTTCAGGAAAAGGATAACTTGCCAAAATGTCAATAGGATCTTTAACATTTGAAGTTTGGACAAGTTCAGATGGATGTGCTGAAATTGAATCTTGATGTTCAAAATGACAAGAGTCCTGGGTCAGATCAATAGAGTTTGGCATAGATGAATTGGTCAAAAGTTGATAAGATAAAATTTCCTCATTCCTATAAATGCTAACCAATTGACTCAATTGTGTTTCCAACCTATTGACAGACTCGGCAGATGATTTTGAAATTTTAGTGCAGACTCTTGCAAGACTTCTATACTCTTTTCTAGATGTGATGTATCTTCAATTAGTTGTTCTAGAAAAGGAGTGTAGGAATCTTGGTTTCCAAAACAACAAGAGTCATCAGTCAAATTGATAGAATTAGAGATATTTGAATTGGTCAAAAGTTGAGAAGAGAAAGTTTCTTCATTCTTATGAATGTGGGCCAATTTACTCAATTGTGTTTCTAGCCTATCAATAGACTGAGAAGAAGATTTTTAAAATTGTAACGCAGACTCCTGCAAGATTTCTATACTCCTTTCTAGACTTTATTTTTTTGTAAGTGGATGTTCTAGAATGGGAGTATAAGAATCTTGGTCTTGGAAATTTTGTGAAGAATGTGAGTCCAACATGTTTGGAGATTGAAGCTTAGACTCACACAAGAGTTCTTTACTCGTTTCCAGGGCAGATGTTTGTTCATTATGAGGAGGTGGAACTGAGTAAGACTCTTGAAAATATTGTGGAATTGGAGAGGCCAATATTTTCTGAAGTTGTTGCTTGGCCTCTTGTAGATTGGCTTCTATACTCTTTTCTAGCTCGGATTTTTCTTCAATGGGAGGTCCAGAAAAGAAGTATAGGAAGCGAAATCGGGAATGAGATTTATGGACAAGGTTGATATGGTGGACAAGGAGGTTGAAAATTTAACTCGGGGAAGGTGAATCCCTATTGACTCTGTGAAGAGTTGAAATTATTTTGGAAATTATAGTTAAAAGAATGAGGGTATGGGTTGTATTGATTCAGATAAGGCCAACCCGGTGTATTTGGTTGGTTCATATTGTAAAAAGCCGGGTTGGAATTATCCGAATCGAATGGGGTTGGTGTGAAATATGGATTCATATTCGGAATGAAAGAATTTTTATTGTTGAATTCCATTTCACAAACAATCACAAACAAAAAAGAAAAATCAAACAATAAACAAAAAGAAAAGAAAAAATCAAAACCAAGCCTATAGTAGGGTTGACCTAGACCTAGACGACTCCTAACTGGTCGATTACCCAGAGGAGGTTGTTGCTTGAATCCGACCACAAGCTAATCGGCCAGGTAGGGGCAAAATACGGTGGGAGGCATTCGTGCGTAAGCAACGGGCCTTAATTACGCCAAACCACGGTATCTTCGAGGCTTAACCTCTTAATCCCTAACCTTAGACACCGATTTCACAAGAGTAAGATTCAAAACAAGTTCCACCCTCAGTCAATCTCTTAATGAGTCCGAGATGTCCCTAGGGGCCAACGTCTATCAATTTTTATTAGGGCTTGGGTTGTGTGAGTGGGGAGGTTGTTTTTGGGCTAGGAAGGGTGATTAAATCCCATCTTATCTTGTTTGAGTTTTTGCCCTTAAGTTCAATTCGTGCAAGTGTGAAATATTGATAAGAATATAACACAAAGTGATAAATCACCCACGTGTTTGTCCTATGCTATATGCAATGCCATATGTACACCTCCATCCAGACCACAACAACAGAACAAAATATAGTGTATTGGAATTGAATTGATACGTGCCTAAATGTAAATGTCTAAACCATTTTAAAAAGCGTCCAAATACCGTATTATAGTTCTTTAATTTATTGCGGTGTTTAGGCAATCAAAGCAGGAAAGTAATAATACAGATCAACTAGCTATTACAATGAACACATCCCAGCACCACAAGATATAATTATCACAAAACGGCCGCGTTTTCGCGGCAAAAGTCGCGTTTGCGCGGCGGTTCTTTGAAAGCTGGGTCCCTGCTTTCTAGAGCAGGGAGATGCAAAACTAGTGTTTATTCTGCAATGTTAAAATCCTGTAAAAAATGCCCTGCACACCAAAACAGAGAAGACAATGTTAACAAAAACGTGAAGTCAAAACCATTCCCGTTCCCCGGCAACGGCGCCAAAATTTGATCGGGGCTGAACCAGCACTCAAATGTGTGTGTTATGAAATCAATGAAAAGCTCGTATGTGCTAATGTTCCCTCGATACTTTCGTTATAGCAATGGCTCAACGGGTCGAATCCACAGGGACGAGAGGCGATAGAAGTATTAATAGTTTTTATTCACATCGTATGTTAACAAGTCTTCTTTGTTAAAATAATTACAAAAAGAAAATAGAAGAAAGGAAAAGGAAAACAAGCATGTGGTAGGTGGAGAAGGCGATGAAAACGGCAATGTGAAAACAAAATAAGAAGAGGTTTGGAAAACAAATAGGAAAGAAGATGAAGCTTGTGGTAAAGAAAATGAAAATAAAGACAAACAAAGAAGCGGTGAAAAAAACAATGATAAGATACTTCGAAAATAGTTTTTTTTTTAAAGCAAGATAAAAGAAAACTAATGGCTACTAACTACTAATTGCTCCACTAACCATGCTAACCTCTTAGTGATAGGTGCCTCACATGGATCCTTGGCCATCACTAATCCTTGGCTTCAAGAGACGATACAAAGCATGACAAATAAGATGGTTCATCACATTCAAACTTGCATCAAGAGCAGCTAATACAAACATTAGATCATCAAACCATTAGAAGCAAGCATGAAATAGGAGAGAGTTAGCTTGGTTAGCAAGTTAGCAAGTTAGATGTTAGAACCCATCATCATGAGCCATCAATGGCTCTTGCAAGAGCAAGGCCTTATAGAGGCTATTAGGTTCATATGGATTATCAAGTAAGTGGTTAGATGGTTAGTGGTTAGTAGTTAGATTGCCATGAGAAGAAAAAAGTTAGCCAAGCAACATGTAGAAGATGGAGGAGATTACATTGGAGAAGAAAGGAGGCACCTTTACATAGATTGTCACCATCTATTACGTCAATCCCTCTCTATCTCTCTCTGAATCTCTCAGCCCTACTACAAGATCTAAAAACGAAATAACATAACAAAATACAAGAAATGAAGAACACCTACCTACACTACCCTAAAACATGGAAAAATCAAAAACTACTCCTAAAAATGAAAACTGCCTCGTTCTAGACCTATCCAGGGGTTTTTATAGGCGAAGGTAGCTTCTGGAAGACGAGACGGGGCCACGCGTCAAAAATTGACGCGTGGCCCCACCAATGGGCCGCGGATCCGCTGCTTTTGCCGTGGATCCGCTGCCAAACCAGGGAGATATCTCCCTGGTTTTGGTGCGGGGATCCGTCTTAGCTCTAGGAGCTTCTTGGTATATTCCATTTCTGGTAATTTCGCCCGAATATTTATCTGACGTGCGCAAGAGTCTAGGTTCGACGTATCTCTAGATGATCCCTTACTTGGCCTCCACGAAATTCAGATTTAATTACCCTAAAAGGGGTTTAATTAAGCTCTTATTACTCGTTTGTCCTTGAACTCTTGATTTACCTGCAATAGAGACCAAAATACGGTTTAGACCGACAATTTATTCATAAATCGGTGGGAAAATGCGATATAATAATGCATAATCGTAGACTAAACACCTGTGAATGGTTGTTCAGCGTTTATCCTTGGTTTTGCATGAAAGCGGTTTGGGACTTCATAAAAGCTTCCATGCTCTCCTCTAACTTACTGAATTTCTTTTCTATTGGTGAACTCTGAGAGGAGAAAGATGGAGCTTGACTGGGAAAATTTGGTGGAGGACTGGGATGGTGAAAATTGTTAGAGAAATTAGGCCTACGAGGATTGTTCTGGGCCCAGGAGAAATTAGGGTGATTCCTTCAACCTGAATTGTATGTTTGCGAGTTGGGATTATGCAGCGGCCGTAAGTAAGCCGCGTTCAGGTGTTCCGGTGGCACTTCTTAGGCATGAAAAATAGCGCACTTTTCAAAGACTTAGTTTGGTGCCTGACAGTATGAACAACCCGGATTGTGAATTGGTGGTATGTTGATTTGGTTGACATTGACTAGCTCTTTTGTCTCTAGAGCCTCTATTCTCCTCACTAGTGTTGCATTTTTTGCTTTTGCAGCTATGGATGATTCTAGAGATAGGAGCCTTTCTCTTGAAGTTATAGATTGTAAATTCCTTGGTTTTTCTGAGGCTGGCTCCCATTGTAGGATTTTCTCAGCTAAATCCTCAAATAAATCCTGACCCTGGTTCTCATCCTTTTGTAAGAACCCTCCCTGACACATGATTTCTAGAAGGGTTTTTATTTGATAATCTAAGCTATCATAGAGAATCTGGTACTGACGTCATTTCTCCACACCATGATGAGGGCACTGAGCTAGGAGATCCTTGAATCGCTCAAAGTATCTCCAAAATGGCTCGCTCGGTTCTTGTCTAAACTGCATGGTGTTCTTTCTAATGAGGGCAGTTTTGTGAATTGGATAGAATTTCTTCAAGAAGGCCTTGACGAAATCATCCCATGTCGTGACAGAGTCTACCGCCAAACTATATAACCATTTTCTTCGCTAGGTCCTTTAGGAAAAGGGGATGAAACGTAACCTAACGGCATCGTCTCCTAACTGGGTATACGCATCATGAGGCACACTTCTTCAAATTCCCTAACAAAGAAGTATGTGTCCTCCGATTCTAAATCATGAAACTTTGGGAGAGTGTTTGATGAATTGAGGCTTTAATTCAAAATTATTTCCATTTGCTTCATGCAGTTTTGTACAAGATGGTGATGAAGTTCTGATCGGGTAAAACCTGTCCTGAAGTGACGCTATCACAGGTTCTAGATACAAGGTTAAGGAAGATTTCTGGTTAATCTGGAAGATATAGGATTTCTTTCCCACTCTTACATGTAGCACACCACAAACAACGTGAAAACAACACAATTGAAAAGAATAAAAAACAAACAAAAGAAAGAAAAACAACCACCAAGCCTTAGTCTAAGGTACCTAGACCTAGACGACTCCTAACTGGTTGATTCTCTGGGGGAAGTTGTTGTAGGAACTTGACTACAAGCTAATCGGTGAGGAAAAGACAAAGCTCAGGGGAAGGTATCCAGGTGTAAGCCACGGGCCTTAATTATGCCATAATTATGCCAAACCACGGAGCTTTCGAGACTTTGCCTCTAAATCCACTTTCCTTAGACACCGATTTTGCAGGAGTATAGTTGTTGCAATTTTGATCCTCGGTTAATCTCCTAGTGAGTCCGAGATGTCCCTAGGGCCAATGTCTATCAATTTTAGTTAAGGCTTGGGATAGTGTGAGTGCACTTGGAGATGGTTTTTGGGCTAAGAAAGGGTGATGAAATCCCCACCTTATCTTATTTATTTGGGATTTTGCTCTTAGTGTCAATTGTGCAAGTGTACAGTTTATTCACAACAAGGTAACACTCAAAGCGATAAATCACTCCAAAATGTTGGACCTATTCTATATGAATGCACACATACCTCTTCTCTAACACTCTTCAATAGAAATTGAAATGAATTGAAATAGACACGTGCCCTAAATGTAAAAGTCTAATCCAAATTTCAATTAAGCAACAAGTGAATTTCTGTTGAGTTTATTACATATGTATAGGGTGAAGCATTTAATGGAACTAAAAAATTTAGAAAGCAATTTTAGTCGGCTTTCGGCAACCCTGCAAACGAGTTTATTAGTACTGCAATCGGAAAAACTCGCTTTTACACGAATTTTTTCTGAGGGCAAATGAATCCTCGTGCAACGTCCTTGGCCACCTCTTTCGCGTTCCGTGATAGTAAGCTCCACTTCTCCTACACACAAAAATAAAGAACAATCTTTAGTAAAAGAAACAATCAAAGAGAAGAGGTAAGGAGAAAAGAAGTTACACTAAAACAAAGAGATAAAAGCAAAGAAAAACAACTAGAAAATGGAAAGAAGAAAGAGAAGTAGTTACTTGTATTAGCTTGTCACCTTCCAAATACAACTTGTACACACTTTCTCTGAAATCACCTAGAGGGGGGGTGAATAGGTGAAGACTATACTACGTGACAAATAATGCGGACTAAAAACTAATTAATAATAAGCAACAATAATAAAAAGACTTGCAAGAGAGTATACAAATAATAGAGCGAGTATACAAATAAAGATAGAGTTTAGAGATAGGAGGACAATCGCAAACACGATAATATGTTTCGAGGTTCGAGCCACTGCTCTACGTCCCCGCCTTCAACACGATGAAGGATTTCCACTATGCTTGATCCCACCGGATCGTCAATATAAGTTCTCACTAGAACTCTTTGGACACACTTGTCCTCTCTCACGGTGCCGCAACACCAACTAGGAGCTCACTAGCTCGCCTGAGGCCGCGACCTCTACAACTTCTCAATATAAAGAAAACGGTGATCAACACTTGACCACAAACAATGGCTCGCTTGCACAACCCTGCAACCAAGATGAGGAGATGAAACTTTTGGGATTGTGTAGTGCACAAATCTAAAAGAGAAGTAGAGGAAGGCTTCAAGCTAAAAGGATTGGAAATTTGGCTCAATGAAAACTTTTTGCTAAAAGGCTAAACTTTTGAAAACTTTTGATATTAATCTTGTAAATCTTGTGTTTTAGTTGTAGAACAGTCCCTCTATTTATAGGGGATGAAAACTGGGTTAAAAGGCCAAGAGATTCGTTGGGAGAAGCTCCAACAAAAAGACAAACCAGAATATAGCCGTTACAGCCTAGTCAACAGAGTTTTCTATTGCCGGTCGACCGGGCCGGTCGACCGCCAACGGTCGGAAATCCGACCGCTGGGAAAGCGGTCGACCGGACGGTCGACTGTGAAACCCAAACAGAGAGTTACACTCTCTGTCGGTCGACCGTGATGGTCGACCGGGAAAAATAGAGAGCACTGCTCTTGTTCTCGGTCGACCGGTCGGTCGACCGATGTGCACACATGCACAGTGGTGCATGTCGGTCGACTTCCCGGTCGACCGAGCGGTCGACCGGACTAGGCCAAAAGTCAGGTTTTTGAAAACTTTTTGAAGTCTAAATTTTTCGATAAAAATTCTTTAGATCGGTATATACAAAATAAAGTTCTAGGGCTTGAAAAGACCAGAGTGTGATCATAAATCAACACCAAAAAGATTTGAACTATATTTTGTTACAAATTCTTTTTCTAAACTTAAAAACCGTTTTTCCAAAAACTTGTTTTTCCAAAAATTGAATTTTCCAAACTTTGTTTTTCTGAAACTTGATAAGAAATTTTGTAATAAAATTTTGTTTGAAAGCATGAAGCGATATCAAATGTGTGTGTGGCAATCCCAATGTTATCAACCTCTATCATCTCGGTTTTGACAAATAGACTATAAATACTAACTAAAAAGAAAAATGCAATGATACAAATCTTGTATAGTCTTCTCAAGTTGTTTGATTGATCCTTGAGCGCTTCTAGTGTGCTCGGCTCTGGGATCTAAATCCTCGCGGCTTTCAAATGTGAGTCATGTGTAGGAGCCGTCAATCAACCTATGCTTTTACCTGAAACTTATTTAAACAACTTTGTTAAATTCTAACTTCATATGTTTTGTAATCATCAAAACTTAGGGCTAATGGCCTTTGGCCAACAATCTCCCCCTTTCTGATGATGACAAAACATATGGAGTTTGAAATACACCTAGAGGGGGGGTGAATAGGTGTAATTGCTAATCTAATGATCTTTTTAAACTTATGAAATGAGTGATGCAACAATCTCTCAAAAACACGACTAAGAGCCGAATACCCCTTGCGAGGTTCTGAACTCCTTCCTCCCAATTCCCCTTAAATGGGTTAGAGGTGCGCAATGCAACCGTGTTGTATTGAGGTGAGATTGATCAATGCCAAGTGTGATGATGAAAATGAAAAACTCACAATGTAACACAACAAGTATAGCAACACAAGATTCCACAAGTAAAATAGCAAGTAAGGTAAACAAATAAGGATTGCACAAATAAAGGTTAGTTCTCAAGCAATAAATTGGAAGTGATATAAAGCAAGAAAGTAAGCAAGAAGAACGCCAAGGCAATCGCAAACAAGATGATTTGTTTCGAGGTTCGAGCCCGTTGCTCTAGTCCCCGCCTTCACCTCCGTGAAGGGTTTCCACTATCCCCTTAGGATCCCGTACAAGTTAGGCCTCCAAAGACCTCAAGCCCGTAGCTTCACCTTACAAAGAAACTCCACCGAGGAGCTTGTCTCCACAAGAACAAGAATTACAAATAGTGATCTTTAACTAGACCACAACACTCTTTTACAAACACTCTCACTCTTTTACAACTTCACCTATAGAAAGAATATGAAATTTTGGCTCTATGAAGTGTGGTGAGAAAAGCTTCAGTTGTAGAGTGATATTAGAGATCAAACAACAACTGAAAAACCAATTTTGAAAGAATGGAAATGAAAGCTTTAAACTATTTTTCTCTTTCTCTTGAAAACTATGAAAACTTGTATTTTTTCTTGGTAAATAACTAAGGCCTATTCCCCACTATTTATAGGGAGAGAATAGGTTAAAACTCTGATTTTTCCAGCTAATTTGATCAGAAAAAGAGTCCCAACAACTCCTAAAAACTCTGTTAAAGAGAAAACCAAAAACAGATTTTCAGAAATTCCAAAAGAAGAAAGAGCCGTTATGGTTGTTGCAGGCCTACCGGTCGACTGCCGGTCGACCGGGTCCCTGCTGGCAAAAGAGCCGTTGGAGCTTCGGTCGACTGCCGGTCGACCGATCCAACAAAGGAAACACAGTTTCCTTCTATCGGTCGACTGACCCGGTCGACCGAAAAGATACAGAGAGCAAACATTTCTTTTCGGTCGACCGGTCAGTTGGTCCGGTCGACCGACAGACATGCACAACCTGTGCATGTCCGGACACAGCAGCCGGTCGACTGCCGGTCGACCGGTCTGCCTGAAACAGGATTTTTCTGGGCAGTTTTTTTGAGATAGAAAAAATTTTTAAAAACTCTGGAACTAAGTGTTATGCAGAACTTTGTTTATATACATGTTTTAAACACGTTTTTGAAGATATAAAGCTTTGAGTACATATATGTATAAACCAAGGCATAAACTTAGAAATAAACATTTTCAAAAACATAGAAACATTCAAAACAAGTGTGTGTGCAAATCCTAGAGCCAAATTTCACATATTCTATCTTTAACAAAACTACACTTACAAACTTCTAGGTCTTCAAGACTTCAACGTGGGCAATCTTCACTTGATCTTCAATATTGTACTTTGAGCCCAATTTGACTTGTCTTGAGTCCAATGTACCTTCCTTTAGGGAAGAATTCATCTCTTTAATCTATAAACCTGAAACACACTTAAACAACAATTTATATTAGTACAAATAACTAATATGTTTTGTAATCATCAAAATACACTAAACATGGGTTGATTGTAACCTTGGGCCAACAATCTCCCCCTTTTTGATGATGACAAAACATATGAGTTATTAAACAAATAAAATAGGAAAGAGCTTGGAAAGCTCCCCCTTAAACAATGCTATGTATTTAACATGAATATGAACAACTATGTAAGCATACATAAAGCATTGAAAAATATCATCACCAAAATAAACTATCATAAGGAATAACAAAACAATATATTTTTCATATATTTTCTCTCAACTTATATATATTTATATTTTATATTTCTCCCCCTTTTTGTCATACATCAAAAAGGGTTAAAAAAAAATTAAGACAAAACAAAACAAACATATTAGAAACCAAAACAAAACAAACTAAGATATTTTAAGTATCAATCTTACATACATTCAATTCACCACAAATAAATGAAAATCTTGCATAATCTAAAGGTTTTGTGAAAATATCTGCAAGTTGAAAATCTGTGGAAACAAAATCGATATCAATGTCACCTTTTTCAAAGTGATCTCTAAGAAAATGATATCTAATGTCTATATGTTTGGTTTTACTATGTTGATTAGCATTTTTGGTCATGTGAATAGCACTAGTATTATTACAATAAATCTTAACATGATCAAAATGTAAATCAAAATCGAGAAGAGTATGTTTCATCCAGAGTACTTGTGCACAACAAGCTCCGGCTGCTACATACTCCGCCTCGGCGGTTGAAAGGGCTACACTATTTTGCTTCTTGGAAGACCAAGACACAAGACAATTGCCCAAGAATTGGCAAGTGCCACTTGTGCTCTTCCTATCTACCCTACAACCGGCATAGTCGGCATCCGAATAACTAGTCATGGTAAATTTGTTAGTTTTCGGATACCACAAACCTAAATCAATTGTGCCCTTAAGATACCTAATTATGCGTTTTACCGCTATTAAGTGTGATTCCTTAGGACATGATTGAAAACGTGCACATAAACATACGGAAAACATTATATCCGGCCTACTAGCCGTAAGATAGAGTAAACTACCAATCATGCTACGAAATAATTTGATGTCTACTTCCTTACCTTGTTCGTCCTTGTCAAGTTTCGTAGTGGTTGCCATGGGAGTCTTTGCTACTTTGGATCCTTCAAGCCCGAACCTCTTGATGAGTTCTTTGGTGTACTTGGCTTGGTTGATGAATGTCCCATCACTACGTTGCTTGATTTGAAGTCCAAGGAAGAAGTTGAGCTCCCCCATCATAGACATCTCGAATTCCTTTTTCATGCATGACTCAAAATTCTTGCAAAGTGAAACATTAGTAGATCCAAAAATAATGTCATCAACATAAATTTGAACTATGAGGATATCTTGATCTATATGTTTGGTAAATAATGTTTTATCAACTTTTCCTTTCTTAAAATCATTTGAAATCAAAAATGAAGACAATCTTTCATACCAAGCCCTAGGGGCTTGTTTTAAACCATATAGTGCTTTATCTAATTTATAAACATAATTAGGGTGTGTAGGATCAACAAACCCGGGGGGTTGTTCAACATACACCTCCTCATCAATATAACCATTAAGAAAAGCACTCTTTACATCCATTTGAAATAATTTAAAATCTTTAAATGAGGCATATGCTAAGGTCATCCGTATGGCTTCGAGCCGTGCTACGGGTGCAAAGGTTTCTTCAAAATCGATCCCTTCAATTTGAGTGTAACCTTGGGCAACTAACCTAGCCTTGTTTCTAACTACATTACCCGATTCATCCAACTTGATCTTAAAGATCCATTTAGTACCAATAGTTGGTCTATCTTGGGGCCTAGGAACAAGATGCCATACTTGATTGCGCTCAAATTGATTAAGCTCCTCTTGCATAGCAAGCAACCAATATGAATCGGCCTCGGCCTCGAGGACATTTTTAGGTTCTATGTGTGAAATAAAAGCAAAATTACCACAAAAATCTTGAATCTTAGAGCGAGTGGTTACCCCTTTTGATACTTCACCTATGACGAGGTCCTTGGGATGATGAGGATTGAATCTCCAATCCTTTGGTAGTGGTTGAGAGGGCTCCTCTTCATTTGCTTGATGTTCATTTCCTTGAGCCTCTTCCACTTTGGCTTCACTTCCATCACCATCCTTTGGCTTGTCTCCCATGGTAGAAGCATCCTCCAAGGTCACTTTCTCCAAGCCTTCATCTAAAGCATCAATTTCTACACAATTCTTAACAAACTTGTTAGATTCCTCAAATTTAACATGAATAGATTCCTCAATAGTCAAAGTTGACCTATTGAAGACTCTATAAGCCTTACTAGTATTTGAGTAACCTACAAAAATAGCCTCATATGATCTAGCATCAAATTTTCCCAAATTAATATTTGTATTTAAAACAAAACATTTGCAACCAAACACTTTGAAATAAGAAACATTGGGTTTTCTAGAAAAATACATCTCATAAGAAGTCTTAGTAGTATTTTTACATAGGAAAACACGATTTGCAATGTAACATGAAGTATGAACAGCCTCGGCCCACAATAATGTGGTAGACCATATTCATTTAACATTGTCCTAGCCATCTCTTGTAAAGTACGATTTTTCCGCTCAACTACTCCATTTTGTTGTGGAGTTCTAGGACAAGAAAGTTCATGTTTTATTCCATGTTCCTCACAAAAAGTGGTAAAGGGAAGGTTAATGAACTCACCTCCTCTATCACTTCTTATTTTAATTATTGAGGAGTCATTTTCCTTTTCAACTCTTTTCTTAAAGGCTTGAAAATGTGAAAAGGTTTGACTTTTGTGTTCAAGAAAATAGACCCAAGTAAAACGCGAAAAATCATCTACTAAAACATAAGCAAATCTACTCCCACTTAAACTTTTGGTTTGTGTAGGGCCAAATAAATCCATGTGGATTAGCTCCAATGGACGTGATGACATGATATCCTTAATTGATTTGAATGAGGACTTAGTTTGTTTCCCAAATTGACATGCGTCACAAACTCGGTCCTTTTCAAAGTTCAATGAAGGAATACCCTTCACCATTTCTGTAACGCCCCGATCCCAATGATACGGGAACGTTACTGCAACGCATATACGTAGGTCAGATGGTGCCCCCACGTATATACGCTAAGCATAAGTACAACAAGTATCAGAGTACAACACACACAGCGTGGTATAATCATATGCCAACTTACAAAATATAAGTACAAAGTTACACAAGTTATGATAAGCAAAAATCACTTTACAAGTGTCCTTTATCACAACCCAAGTCCAAAAAGAACGACATACAACCAAAAATACAAAAGTGCTCACGTAAGGATGGAGATCCGTGAACCAAAAAGAAGTGTCGGGCAGGATAGATCTAGAGCTGGTCAGCCTGCTCTCCTAGGTAAGCCAAGTCCTCTGTGGAAGGCTCCACTTCGTTCCAAGCCTCAGAATCTGAATATGCAAATCCAAAGGGTCAAGACATAATACAACAAATAAAAGATAGCCAAGTGGCAAGGATCATGAATAGAGATAATGAAATAGTACTAAGTAACAATGCATGACAAGAGATGTAAACTAAGAAAGATAAAGTCATATGCAATAAATCTACAATTAATGTCTTATTATTATTACTTGTCTTACTGTGATATCTAGCTATGTGACCCAGCGTCCCAGAGCACATAGATCCATATCCTAGTGAAACAAGGTTGTTATTGGAAACAGCGGTTGTATCGACGAACTATGTTTACAGTGTGTCCCGTGCATGCCCGGGACCACGGCCCAGTATTGTTCCGTTGCTTGAAGACGGAACCTGCCGCTAGGCTAAACAGGAGGGTCTTATGTATGCCCTTGTCATGACAGTAAACAGGAAAGGGAGGAAGCACTCCCCTCGGTCCCCTGGAGTACCACAGGTAAGACCGGAAACATGGTGCACATCCTAATACCACTGTAAACACGAACACATATCGATATCCGCATATTTCCCCCTGACCCATGTGTAAGTTGGTGCATTTTATGTAAAAGTCCGGTGTATCATGCTTTGTTTTAAGAGATGGCATGATAGGTGGTGATGTTGCTATTTAACATGCCATGAAACGAATATATACAATAACAAGTCATGAGGCAATAGGAGATGCATCCATTCAGTTATATGTCATGTAGTGCTAGTATTGAAGCATGAACAAGCAGGAAATAATACACATGTAACAAGTATAGGTACTAAATTTAGAACAGAAATTAACTATGACACACAGCCAGGATTAGTCGACTAGGGGTAATGGTTAGTCGACTAATAGGGTTTCTAGTCGACTAGGAGTTTGGATTGATCGACTAAAACTGGGATACAGAGTGTTGGAATTCTGTTTCAGTGCATGCTAGTCGACTAGGGTAAGAAGGTTAGTCGACTAATAGGAAGTACTAGTCGACTAACAGATATTTCGGTCGTCTAGATCTGTGATACAGAAAGTTGGGTTTTCTGGTCCAGGATGGATTAGTCGACTAGGTGGATTCAGGAGTCGACTAATATGGGTTTCCAGAGAGTTTATTAGTCGACTGATATTTTTGGGCAAGTCGACTAATGCTGTGTCTTCCAGAAAAACTAAATTTCAGCTAAGTGTTCTAGTCGACTAGGTCTTAGGGTAAGTCGACTAATAGTGGGGAAAATCAGTGTACAGGACAGAAATTCTGGAAACGTGTTTGATGGCTAAATTCCTGGTTTTAGGTGACCTATGTGTACAAGAAGTGTAAACACAGTGCTCTAAGGCTAATACAAGTCTTGGTGAGTGAATTACTCCCTTGGAATGGTTGGATTTGATCTTAGATGACCTAAAAATAGGATTTTTAGTGTGCAAGTGAACAAAGATTTCTACTTCAAGTATGTGATGTGTGAACTAGGTCTTGGTGAGTAAGAACTCACCTGGAGGGGTCAAATCTGAAGCTTGATCCAAGGATGGAGGTGTTGGCTCCAATCCACAACTTGTAGTTGAAGCTAGGTTGGAGGATTCTCCCTTGGAGTTGCCTTGATGAAGCCTTGGGTGAATCTCTTGTGATCTTGAGGTGGAAGTGAAGGGATTGGGTGCTTGGAGTTAGGGTTTAGTTGTGGAAGGAGGAGATCTTGGAGCTTCTCTTCTCTTGTTGAAGTGAAAGAGAGAAAAAAGAGTAATTTGCAAATGAATAGGAATTTATAGTTTGGGATTTTTGTAAAGGGGTTGGGATTTTGGTGGATGAGAGGGACTTTTGTGTAAAAAGGGGGGTGAGGTGAGTGTCCTCTCCTTGGCCACTTGGCCGGCTGTGGGAGAGGGAGAGAGTGAGTGGGGTTAGGTGAAGTGGTGAGTGGGAAATGAGGTGGAAATGAAGTGGAATTGGAATTTTGAAATTTTTGAAAAAAGGTCCGAATTTCAAGTATCTCGGATTGGTCTGAAAATTTTACCAAAAATCAAGAATAAGATTTTAAGACTCATGGTGAAATTCGTTTGAAGAAATAATTTGTAGTTTTAAAATTAAAAATCCCGGAATCAGTCACCTGCCGACTTAGTTGGGATTTTCATAAATTCGTAAAATCTCCAGAAAAAGAGTGTAGGTTGAAAACATGATTCTAAGGAATAATGCCTAAAGGACCATCTAGAAATTCCTAACTGTTTGGAAGATAAAAATTCGGAAATCGGCCAGCGGTACTGGCCGACACCGGTTTCGGAGAAATTCATTTTAATTCCAGAAAATCACATAAAATCTAAAATATTGAAAAATGATATTTGAAATTAAAATCGGTCAAATACGGAAGGTACATCGGAAAATACGGTCAAAGGACTGAATACGTAACTAGGCACGTATTCCGGGAGAGGGGTATTACAATCTACCCACCTTACAAAAATTTCGTCCTCGAAATTTCATAAGGTGAAAGATAACAGGAAAAGCAACAGATAGATATGGATACAAGGAAAGATAACGGTAAAGAAAAGTAGAAGAAAAGAGTCTTACCCAATCAAGATGTGAAAAGTTGAGGATAACGCTCCCGGATAACGTCCTCACGCTCCCAAGTGGCCTCTCCTGGCGCATGCCTGTTCCATGACACCAATACCAATGGAATAGCTCTGCTCTTCAGTGTCTTGACACTCCTATCCAGAATGGCCAACGGCTGTTCTTGGTATGATAAATCCGGTTGTAGCTCCAGCTCGGAATGATCCAGAATATGGCTGTCATCCCTGACGTACTTCCTCAACTGAGACACGTGGAAGACATTATGCACCCCGTCCAAAGATGGCGGTAATGCCAATCTATAGGACACATCTCCCACACGATCCAGGATCTCGAATGGGCCAATATACCTTGGACTTAGCTTCCCACGAGCACCGAACCGGATCACTCCCTTGGTAGGTGATATCCTCAAGAAGACATGATCTCCAACCTGGAACTCCAATGGCCTTCTCCGAGTGTCTGCCCAACTCTTCTGCCTACTCTGAGCAGCCCTGAGATGATTTCTGATAACCCTGACTTTCTCTGTAGTCTGCATCAGAATCTCTGGTCCCAAAAGACTCCTCTCACCGACTTCATCCCAACAAATCGGTGATCGGCACTTCCTACCATACAATGCCTCAAAAGGTGCCATCTTAATACTTGCCTGGTAGCTGTTGTTATATGAAAACTCAGCCAAGTGAAGATGGTCTTCCCAAGATCCCCCAAAGTCAATCATGCAAGCCCTCAACATATCTTCGAGGATCTGGATAGTCCTCTCAGATTGTCCGTCTGTCTGAGGATGATAAGAAGTACTGAATTTCAGACGAGTTCCCAGACTTTCTTGGAGACTCTCCCAGAAATGAGATCTGAATCTGGTGTCTCTATCTGACACAATACTAACTGGAACT
Organism: Agave tequilana; assembly: GCA_038442645.1. Lineage (NCBI taxonomy): Eukaryota > Viridiplantae > Streptophyta > Magnoliopsida > Asparagales > Asparagaceae > Agave > Agave tequilana. The sequence continues at coordinate 43,091 of JAVJIF010010102.1, read as the reverse complement.
CCATGCAGACGAACCACCTCCTTCATATACTTATCTGCCAGAACCTCTGTCGACTGGCCTACCCTGAATGGTATGAAGTGAGCTGACTTGGTGAGGCGATCAACTATCACCCACACCGCATTATTACCCCTGGGACTCCGAGGCAATGCCGTCACGAAGTCCATGGTGATGTGCTCCCATTTCCACTCGGGTATCGGCAAAGGTTGAAGAAGTCCAGCTGGTCTCTGATGCTCGATCTTTATCTGCTGGCAAACCAAGCACTTAGCAACAAACTGGGCTATCTCCCTCTTCATGGCATTCCACCAAAAGTGCTTCTTCAGGTCCTGGTACATCTTGTTTCCCCCAGGGTGTATAGAATAAGCTGAACTGTGAGCTTCCTCCAAAATCTTCTGTCTGACTTCTCCTCGGGGAACACAAAGTCTATCTCCAAAATACAATGCACCATCTGGGTGAATGCAGATATCCGACCTCAATCCAGCCTCCACCTGAGCTCTGAATGTCTGCAATCTGGGGTCCTCCATCTGAGCTTCCTTGATCTCCTCTATCAATGATGACTGGATCTGTAAAGCCATGAACTGCCCGGCCTTATCACCCCCTTGCACTAACATCAAATCCAATCTGATGAATTCCTGAATCAACTCCCTCTGCTGCGTGAGGTGGACTAGCACTCTGTTCTCCGGCATCCTGCTCAGTGCATCAGGAACGGTATTGACTTTGCCTGGATGATACTGCAAGTCAATATCATAGTCCGCCATAAGCTCCAACCACCTCCTCTGCCTCATATTCAACTCCTTCTGTGAGAAAATATACTTGAGGCTCTTGTGGTCTGTGTATATCAACACTTTGTCTCCCAGAAGGTAGTGTCTCCAGATCTTCAAAGCAAATATCACAGCTGCCAACTCCAAGTCATGAGTTGGGTAATTCCTCTCATGAGGCTTCAACTGCCTAGATGCATATGCTATAACATGATCATGTTGCATAAGCACACACCCCAGGCCTTTACCTGATGCATCACAGAAAATGACCATCCCTCCTCTTCCTGAAGGAGTCCTCAAGATTGGAGCTGTGATAAGCCTCTGCTTCAACTGCTCAAATGCTGCATCACATTCTTCTGTCCATATGTATCTCTCCCCTTTCCGGGTGAGCTTGGTCAACGGAGCTGCAATCCTAGAGAAATCCTGGACAAAGCGCCTGTAATATCCGGCTAGCCCAAGAAAACTCTTAATCTCAGTCACCGTCTCCGGAACTGGCCAATCCTTCACTGCCTGGACTTTACTAGGATCAACTGAAATTCCTTCTGCTGAAACTATGTGTCCAAGGAAAGCTATGCTGTCCAACCAGAATTCACACTTGCTCCTCTTGGCATGAAGCTGCTCTTGCTGAAGGGTCTGCAACACAATCCTCAAGTGCTCTGCATGCTCCTTCTCATTCCTTGAATAGATCAGGATGTCATCTATGAATACAACTACAAACTGATCTAGGTAAGGGGAGAACACTCGATTCATCAAGTCCATGAAAACCGCAGGGGCATTGGTGACTCCGAAAGGCATAACTAGAAATTCATAGTGGCCATAACGGGTCCTGAATGCCGTCTTCGGAACATCCTCCTTCTTCACCCTCAGCTGATGGTAACCCGACTGCAAATCTAACTTAGAAAATACACGGGCTCCATGAAGCTGATCAAACAAGTCATCAATCCGGGGCAAGGGATACTTGTTCTTGATGGTGACCTTGTTCAACTCCCTATAATCAATACAAAGCCTCTTACCACCATCCTTCTTATTCGCCAAGAGCACTGGAGCTCCCCATGGAGAAGTGCTTGGCCGAATCAATCCCTTGTCCGAATACTCCTGCAGCTGCTTCTTCAAGATCTCCAACTCTGTCGGTGCCATCCTGTACGGAGCCTTGGATATAGGAGCTGCTCCTGGAATTGTATCAATGGAGAACTCAATTATTCTCTCCGGTGGAAACCCTGAGACCTCAGCAAAGACTTCTGGAAATTCATCCCACACTGGCACTCCCTTCAGAACCTCCGAAGTGGTCATCTGAATCTCCTTCTTAGCAGGCTTCACCTCTCCACTAAACTGGAACTCCGGCTGACGCGGGATTCTGAAATTGATCTTCCTCCCTCTACAGTCGATCACCGCATAGTACTGACTGAGCCAAGTCATGCCTAAGATTACGTCGTACCCTTTGGTGTCTAGTACGAGCATATCTATGGCCAAGATCTTCCCACAAAGCTCCACTGGACAGTCAGCACAAACACTAGAAGATACAACTACCCCATTCCCAGTACTTATCTCCCACTTGTGGTCTAAAGCCTTAACAGGTATGGAATGAACAGCCACAAAATGGTCGGAGATATAACAGTGGGATGCACCCGAATCGAAGAGAGCGAGAACAGGTATAGAATGAACTCTGATGTTACCTGTAATCACCTCCTCTGAAGCCTCAGCCTCCTCTGCTGTCAGGTTGTAGGCCTGACCTCTGCCACGCCCTGCTGCTGTCCGGGCTCCCCTCTGCACTGGGCGAGCAACATGCGGTGGAGGAAGGGGAAGAGCTCTCCTCATCACTGGTCCCTGGTGCCTCTGCCCAACTGGCCCTGGTAGAGCCCTCTGTCCATTCTGCCCTTGAGGTGCCGGCAAGGTTTGATTAGCAAACCCCATCCTCCTGTGAGGACAGGTCTCCACGGCATGGTCTCGTGCTCCACACACCAAACACCATCCGTTTGCCCTCCGGCAATCCTGCTGAGAGTGTCCTGGTTTCTGGCAAAAGTTGCAGATAAGACCTGGTCGAGCCACCTGGTAAGGAACTGCCCTGAATGGTTGCCTGGCCTGGACCTTCGCTGCTCTGGATGGTCCTCCTCTGCCCACCGGCACAAACGGCCTCTTCATGGCCTGGTTCTCTTGCTTCTTCTGAAACCCACGCTCCACCTCTCGAGCGATGGTGAGAACCTCAGCATAGGTCTTCAGCTGCTGGGGCATCAGAAACATCTGGATCTCCATCTGTAAACCCTGCTGAAACCTGCTTGCCCTCTTCTCTTCATCTGACACCATGTAAGGGGCGAAGCGACTCAGCCTGAGAAATTCTGCAGCATACTCATCTACGGATCTGTCCCCCTGTTGAAGCCTGATGAACTGCTCCTCCATGTCCTTCTGAGCAGTGGCGGGAAAGAACCTGCTATAAAAGCTCTTGGAGAACGTATCCCAAGAGATAGGTTCCTTCAAGCGAGCCTCCTCTGCAAGCCACCAAGTCCTGGCTATGTCCTTCAGCTGGATCTTTGCAACCTCCACTTGGTTCTCCTTAGGCACCCTGGCGGCGTTCAGCAGGTCGGTGGTGTCTGTCAACCACTGTTCAGCCTCCAATGGTCTCTCGACTCCCGTGAATACGGCCGGTTGCAGCCGCCGAAAGTCTGACACGTTCCCAGGCCTATGCTCCTTCGGAGCTGCCAACTCCTGCCTGAGGAGCTCAGTCTGCTGCTGCTGATTCTCCATCTGCTGTTGTTGGTTTCCCAGCATAGTCTGAATGATCCTCAGGACATCAGCACCCTCTCCTCCTACGGGTCCATTCGGTACTTGCCCGACATTGTTGCGACCCGAACGTCTCTCCATACCGAAAGGGATAAGATCTGGAATTGGAAACAAAGGGAAGGAGTTTAGGATACGAGGATCGAATCAAGGACGAAGTCGAGAAGGACTATATAACTTTGTACATTGTAGTTGGCATTAGCAAATCACTAGAATTTGCCACTTGGTTGTACTTTTAGGTTTGAGAGCCTAGGCTCTGATACCAACCTGTAACGCCCCGATCCCAATGATACGGGAACGTTACTGCAACGCATATACGTAGGTCAGATGGTGCCCCCACGTATATACGCTAAGCATAAGTACAACAAGTATCAGAGTACAACACACACAGCGTGGTATAATCATATGCCAACTTACAAAATATAAGTAAAAAGTTACACAAGTTATGATAAGCAAAAATCACTTTACAAGTGTCCTTTATCACAACCCAAGTCCAAAAAGAACGACATACAACCAAAAATACAAAAGTGCTCACGTAAGGATGGAGATCCGTGAACCAAAAAGAAGTGTCGGGCAGGATAGATCTAGAGCTGGTCAGCCTGCTCTCCTAGGTAAGCCAAGTCCTCTGTGGAAGGCTCCACTTCGTTCCAAGCCTCAGAATCTGAATATGCAAATCCAAAGGGTCAAGACATAATACAACAAATAAAAGATAGCCAAGTGGCAAGGATCATGAATAGAGATAATGAAATAGTACTAAGTAACAATGCATGACAAGAGATGTAAACTAAGAAAGATAAAGTCATATGCAATAAATCTACAATTAATGTCTTATTATTATTACTTGTCTTACTGTGATATCTAGCTATGTGACCCAGCGTCCCAGAGCACATAGATCCATATCCTAGTGAAACAAGGTTGTTATTGGAAACAGCGGTTGTATCGACGAACTATGTTTACAGTGTGTCCCGTGCATGCCCGGGACCACGGCCCAGTATTGTTCCGTTGCTTGAAGACGGAACCTGCCGCTAGGCTAAACAGGAGGGTCTTATGTATGCCCTTGTCATGACAGTAAACAGGAAAGGGAGGAAGCACTCCCCTCGGTCCCCTGGAGTACCACAGGTAAGACCGGAAACATGGTGCACATCCTAATACCACTGTAAACACGAACACATATCGATATCCGCATATTTCCCCCTGACCCATGTGTAAGTTGGTGCATTTTATGTAAAAGTCCGGTGTATCATGCTTTGTTTTAAGAGATGGCATGATAGGTGGTGATGTTGCTATTTAACATGCCATGAAACGAATATATACAATAACAAGTCATGAGGCAATAGGAGATGCATCCATTCAGTTATATGTCATGTAGTGCTAGTATTGAAGCATGAACAAGCAGGAAATAATACACATGTAACAAGTATAGGTACTAAATTTAGAACAGAAATTAACTATGACACACAGCCAGGATTAGTCGACTAGGGGTAATGGTTAGTCGACTAATAGGGTTTCTAGTCGACTAGGAGTTTGGATTGATCGACTAAAACTGGGATACAGAGTGTTGGAATTCTGTTTCAGTGCATGCTAGTCGACTAGGGTAAGAGGGTTAGTCGACTAATAGGAAGTACTAGTCGACTAACAGATATTTCGGTCGTCTAGATCTGTGATACAGAAAGTTGGGTTTTCTGGTCCAGGATGGATTAGTCGACTAGGTGGATTCAGGAGTCGACTAATATGGGTTTCCAGAGAGTTTATTAGTCGACTGATATTTTTGGGCAAGTCGACTAATGCTGTGTCTTCCAGAAAAACTAAATTTCAGCTAAGTGTTCTAGTCGACTAGGTCTTAGGGTAAGTCGACTAATAGTGGGGAAAATCAGTGTACAGGACAGAAATTCTGGAAACGTGTTTGATGGCTAAATTCCTGGTTTTAGGTGACCTATGTGTACAAGAAGTGTAAACACAGTGCTCTAAGGCTAATACAAGTCTTGGTGAGTGAATTACTCCCTTGGAATGGTTGGATTTGAGCTTAGATGACCTAAAAATAGGATTTTTAGTGTGCAAGTGAACAAAGATTTCTACTTCAAGTATGTGATGTGTGAACTAGGTCTTGGTGAGTAAGAACTCACCTGGAGGGGTCAAATCTGAAGCTTGATCCAAGGATGGAGGTGTTGGCTCCAATCCACAACTTGTAGTTGAAGCTAGGTTGGAGGATTCTCCCTTGGAGTTGCCTTGATGAAGCCTTGGGTGAATCTCTTGTGATCTTGAGGTGGAAGTGAAGGGATTGGGTGCTTGGAGTTAGGGTTTAGTTGTGGAAGGAGGAGATCTTGGAGCTTCTCTTCTCTTGTTGAAGTGAAAGAGAGAAAAAAGAGTAATTTGCAAATGAATAGGAATTTATAGTTTGGGATTTTTGTAAAGGGGTTGGGATTTTGGTGGATGAGAGGGACTTTTGTGTAAAAAGGGGGGTGAGGTGAGTGTCCTCTCCTTGGCCACTTGGCCGGCTGTGGGAGAGGGAGAGAGTGAGTGGGGTTAGGTGAAGTGGTGAGTGGGAAATGAGGTGGAAATGAAGTGGAATTGGAATTTTGAAATTTTTGAAAAAAGGTCCGAATTTCAAGTATCTCGGATTGGTCTGAAAATTTTACCAAAAATCAAGAATAAGATTTTAAGACTCATGGTGAAATTCGTTTGAAGAAATAATTTGTAGTTTTAAAATTAAAAATCCCGGAATCAGTCACCTGCCGACTTAGTTGGGATTTTCATAAATTCGTAAAATCTCCAGAAAAAGAGTGTAGGTTGAAAACATGATTCTAAGGAATAATGCCTAAAGGACCATCTAGAAATTCCTAACTGTTTGGAAGATAAAAATTCGGAAATCGGCCAGCGGTACTGGCCGACACCGGTTTCGGAGAAATTCATTTTAATTCCAGAAAATTCCAGAAAATCACATAAATCTAAATATTGAAAAATGATATTTGAAATTAAAATCGGTCAAATACGGAAGGTACATCGGAAAATACGGTCAAAGGACTGAATACGTAACTAGGCACGTATTCCGGGAGAGGGGTATTACAATTTCCTTAGAGTTAAGCCTAGAAATATGGTCAAATGAAACGTGGCCTAATCTCCTATGCCACAACCAAGAGTCGTCATCGAGGGCTTTTAAACATGTTATATTACAAGACATATTTAGCATATCAATCATATAAACATTGCTTTCACGAAAACCGGAAAATACACAAACATTGGAAGTTCTATCAATTACTTTACAAGCAACATTGTCAAAAACTACATCAAAACCTTTATCACAAAGTTGACTAACACTCAAGAGATTATGCTTGAGGCCATCAACTAAAACCACATTTTCAATTAAAGGAGAGGTGCCAAATTTTACATTACCAATACCGATGATTTTACCCTTGGCGTCATCTCCGAAGGTGACGGTGCCACCTTCATGATATCTTGATAGGGTTGCGAAATTGTTGATGTCCCAAGTCATGTGCCTTGAGCAACCGCTATCAAGATACCATAAACCTCTACGTCTTTGGGCTTTGGAAAGTACCTACATCATTTAAAACAATTGTTGACTTTGGTACCCAAACTTTCTTGGGTCCTTGAAAGTTAGTGTTACGAACCCAAACATTATGATGTGATGCACTTAGTCTATCATAACAAAAATTAGCTAAGTGTCCTTTCCGTCCACAATGTGAACATGAGTACACTTTTCTATACATGAATGCATGGTGTGTATGTGAAGTGTGAGCATGCTTTGGGGGTTTACCATGATGCATAGGTTGTGTAGCATGTACATGAGCATGAGCATGAGCATGATGAATATTTTTCTTAGGAGCTTGTTTCTTAGGAAACATATTCTCCATCTTCTTCTTATCAAACTCACTACACTTTTTCAAAACAACATCTAATGAGTCTAATCTTTCCTTAAGCATGGCAATCTCATTAGAATCTACAAATGAGGTCTTTCCTTTACAAGCAATCTTATATTTTTCAAAATCATTTTAGTGGAAACTAAAGAGGAATGCAAGTCATTATTTTCTTTAGAAAGATTTAACACTTGAATACTCAAAGATTCATTATCCTTTTTCATTTTCAAGTACTTTTTCTTCATGAAGTCATAATTTTGAGAAAGTTCTATAAATGCTTCTCCTAGCTCATCCATGGATAAATCATCATCAAGAAGAGTTGAGGGGGTTACCTTGCTTGTGCTCTCATTTGCCATGAAGCACATGTTGGCGGTGTCGATCTCCTCCTCGGATTCACTTTCGTCATCCCATGTTGCTTTCATAGCCTTCTTCTTGTATGGCTTCTTGGATGAAGATGGCTTCACTTGGTCCGGACACTCCGCTACAATGTGTCCCGGCTTTTGGCAATTGAAGCATATGATCTTTCTCTCTTCTTTGCCTCCTTGCCATTTCCTCCGTCCTTGGAACTTTGCCTTGTTGTACATCCTCCGGACATTTTTGACTAGAAGTGAGAGCTCCTCGTCATCTTCTTCTTCGTCATCTTCGTCAGAGTAGGTAGCATGACTTTTGAAGGCAATAGTCTTCTTCTTGGAGGGTGCCATGTCCTCCCTTGCCTTCCTCTCCATCTCATGGGTTTTTAAATTCCCAATGAGTCCGATGAGCTCAATCTCATCTTTATCATTGAGTTCCTTCAATGTTGTAGCTTTCACTTCCCATGATGGAGGAAGAGCCCGAATGATCTTTCTCACCCTTTGGTCGTTGTTGATGTCTTCACCTAGAGAAGAAAGCCCATTAGTAATCTTAGTAAATTTAGTAACCATATCATCTATGGTTTCATGTTCTTGCATGCTAAAATTTTCATATTGGGACCGAAGAAGGTCTATCTTGGCCCTCTTCACTTGTGATGTCCCCTCATGTGTTACTAGCAAATGGGTCCAAATCTCATAGGCGGATTTGCAATGGATGACTCTAGCTATGTCATCATCATTGAGGGCTTGTAGGAGTGCATAATGAGCCCTAGCATTGGCATCAAACTCCTTGGTCTCAATTTCGGACCAAGTAGATTCATCACCATCGGGGGCACTAAATTGTTTAGTCACGGCCTTTGCAACTCGGCTACCTAGAGATTGCAAGAAAACAGTCATCTTAACCTTCCATATGGGAAAGTTAAGTCCATCAAACTTAGGGGTGTCTTAATACCATCGGCCATGTTTACTATGTGGAAATGAATGAAATGATTAGCAATATGAGGATCTCTCTAAGGTTGTTAAGCCAAATCCTAGAGTCCAAGCTCTGATACCAATTGAAATACACCTAGAGGGGGGTGAATAGGTGTAATTGCTAATCTAATGATCTTTTTAAACTTATGAAATGAGTGATGCAACAATCTCTCAAAAACACGACTAAGAGCCGAATACCCCTTGCGAGGTTCTGAACTCCTTCCTCCCAATTCCCCTTAAATGGGTTAGAGGTGCGCAATGCAACCGTGTTGTATTGAGGTGAGATTGATCAATGCCAAGTGTGATGATGAAAATGAAAAACTCACAATGTAACACAACAAGTATAGCAACACAAGATTCCACAAGTAAAATAGCAAGTAAGGTAAACAAATAAGGATTGCACAAATAAAGGTTAGTTCTCAAGCAATAAATTGGAAGTGATATAAAGCAAGAAAGTAAGCAAGAAGAACGCCAAGGCAATCGCAAACAAGATGATTTGTTTCGAGGTTCGAGCCCGTTGCTCTAGTCCCCGCCTTCACCTCCGTGAAGGGTTTCCACTATCCCCTTAGGATCCCGTACAAGTTAGGCCTCCAAAGACCTCAAGCCCGTAGCTTCACCTTACAAAGAAACTCCACCGAGGAGCTTGTCTCCACAAGAACAAGAATTACAAATAGTGATCTTTAACTAGACCACAACACTCTTTTACAAACACTCTCACTCTTTTACAACTTCACCTATAGAAAGAATATGAAATTTTGGCTCTATGAAGTGTGGTGAGAAAAGCTTCAGTTGTAGAGTGATATTAGAGATCAAACAACAACTGAAAAACCATTTTGAAAGAATGGAAATGAAAGCTTTAAACTATTTTTCTCTTTCTCTTGAAAACTATGAAAACTTGTATTTTTTCTTGGTAAATAACTAAGGCCTATTCCCCACTATTTATAGGGAGAGAATAGGTTAAAACTCTGATTTTTCCAGCTAATTTGATCAGAAAAAGAGTCCCAACAACTCCTAAAAACTCTGTTAAAGAGAAAACCAAAAACAGATTTTCAGAGATTCCAAAAGAAGAAAGAGCCGTTATGGCTGTTGCAGGCCTACCGGTCGACTGCCGGTCGACCGGGTCCCTGCTGGCAAAAGAGCCGTTGGAGCTTCGGTCGACTGCCGGTCGACCGATCCAACAAAGGAAACACAGTTTCCTTCTATCGGTCGACTGACCCGATCGACCGAAAAGATACAGAGAGCAAACATTTCTTTTCGGTCGACCGGTCAGTTGGTCCGGTCGACCGACAGACATGCACAACCTGTGCATGTCCGGACACAGCAGCCGGTCGACTGCCGGTCGACCGGTCTGCCTGAAACAGGATTTTTCTGGGCAGTTTTTTTTGAGATAGAAAAAATTTTTAAAAAATCTTTTAAAAACTCTGGAACTAAGTGTTATGCAGAACTTTGTTTATATACATGTTTTAAACACGTTTTTGAAGATATAAAGCTTTGAGTACATATATGTATAAACCAAGGCATAAACTTAGAAATAAACATTTTCAAAAACATAGAAACATTCAAAACAAGTGCGTGTGCAAATCCTAGAGCCAAATTTCACATATTCTATCTTTAACAAAACTACACTTACAAACTTCTAGGTCTTCAAGACTTCAACGTGGGCAATCTTCACTTGATCTTCAATATTGTACTTTGAGCCCAATTTGACTTGTCTTGAGTCCAATGTACCTTCCTTTAGGGAAGAATTCATCTCTTTAATCTATAAACCTGAAACACACTTAAACAACAATTTATATTAGTACAAATAACTAATATGTTTTGTAATCATCAAAATACACTAAACATGGGTTGATTGTAACCTTGGGCCAACAGAGTTATTACAAATATTTTGGGTGGAAACTTTAAGTGAAGCTCCCCCTTAACATATGCATATAAGAGAATATGATATAAAGATCTAAATGCATAACAAGGGCATATATATGATATGATAATAAGCACATACGCCAACCATCCATGCATACCAAAGATACAGAAATAAAAACATGTATGCATATATGGTTACCTCCATCCATCCATAAATACCTCCATCCTCCAAAATGAGTGGTAGAAGGTTGGAACAAACATAGAACAATAAACAATAGACAACTAACCATATATATATACCACATGGAGATAACAAAGATAACTGCCATATCATACTAAAAAAAATTGTCCATACAAAATAGGAGGTTCATGCCAACCTCAAAACCATAACACATGTCCACAAACACCAAACCAAACACAAAATGTGTCCAAATACATGCATAGAAAAACAACCCAAAATAACACAGAAATAACTAAATAACTCAGAAATAACTAAATAACTTCCCAAATATCTCTCCCCCTTTTTGACATCATCAAAAGGGTCAAGGCTGCCGAAAATCAGTGTCCTCTGGCGAAGCAGGTCGCGGAGGTGTAGAAGGAGGAGGGCCCATGCGGCGAACGGAGGGCCGGAAGTAGGAAGAGGCTGAGCACGACCCTGAGGAGTAGGAGCCGACCAATCAAATTTGTTGTAGATATCTCCAATACATGTTTGCATAAAGCGCATGGAGTCACATATATAGTTGAGGTCGTTGTCCAGTCGGTGCTCCAGCCGCTGATAGGATGCGGCAATCTCAGCTGAAATCTCCTAGCGGTGAGAAGTCTTCTCAGCAGAGATCTGCTGGTGATGTTCCCGAATCTGAGTGGATAAGGCAAGATAGGGGTCGAAAGGAGCAGAAGAGCCAGAAGAGGATCCAGGCACAGCAGGAAAGATAGGCTGCGGCTGAGGAGCAGGAGGACGCTCCCGAGCACGCTTCCTCTTGAGGAGGGTGCTGTTAATATCTACTGATGGTTAATAGGACCGTTCAGAGGACAGCTCAAATTTTAACTGCTTCAATAAACGAGTGATGAGCATCCCAAACGACAAGTGCCGGTTTAGGACTAGAAGATGATCAGAAAGCATGCAGTCGATGATGAGCTTAGAGATGTTAATTCTAATGCCTTTCAGAAGGCAATAGATGATAAGAGGAGCAGAACCCCTAGAATGACTATACTCTCCTGATTTTGGCAAGAGATTATAGAACACGATCTTAGCCAAGACCTGGGCGGTGAGAGTATAATACTTCACCTCCTCATTCCTAATTAAGCCAGGGTTGTCATCATCATGAAGCAGGGTAGATGTGGTCTGGGCAGACTCACCGTCAGGATACTTAAAATCATGTAGATCGAAGTTATAAATGTCTACCCCCTCACAGGAGAGGTGTAGGTGACGTGCAAATTATTAAAGAGAGATGTCTATATCTCTGCCTATGACTCTAGATTTAAGGTGATTATGTGAAAATGAAAGATTGGAATAAAAGTAGCGCACCAATTCAGGATAAACATTTTCCTTAATGGTGACAAATTCTTCTAATGAACTGGATCTTAAATATTGGTAAGGTTGAGATGCTCAAAATCACTGAGCACTACAGTCCTACCAGATATAACAATTTTGGCACAAATTAAGGAGTACCGATGTGATGCATTTGGAGAAACAAAGGGGTTGGTGGATGATTCGGGGGTTTCCCCTTTTCAGTATGGGTTCTTTTAGACATGGATGATGTATAAGCAAGATGAATGCATGATCTAAGCAAGAAAGATAAGGAATTAAGCAAGGAAAAATTGAAAAATCTAAAGGAAAAGCTTATACCTTGAAATCACCTAAAAAACAAGAGAAATCCTCAAGAAGGAGAGTAGATCTGGAGCCTGAAACTACGTATCCCAATTTTTATGGAATTAATTTGAGGTTGGAAAAGTTAGAGAGGGTTTGGAACTGATTTAGGGTTGAGAGATGAGGAGAGAAGAGAGGTTGGAGGCGCTGGTTATGAGAGATGAGAAGTTAGGGCTTTATATAAACGGGTAAAAAAAAACAGGATACCCGACTCCCGGTCGACCGGTGGAAACCGAGAGCAATCTCGGTTTCGGTCGGTCGACCGCCCGGTCAACCGGCTTTGGGCAGAAATAAACTATTTCTGTTCCAGACTAGATCGGTCGACCGGGTCGGTGCCAGGCCAGATCGGTCGACCAGGTCGGTCGACCAGCACAGCTAAAAACCAGAAAATAAACAGTTTTTAAAATAGGGTTTTTTTAATCTAATTTTCTTTTAATCTAAAACAAATATTTCTCTTAACTAATAACAAGAATGTTGAAATTTCTACTTTGCATGAAAAAAACACAATAAAATTTTATTTTATTCACTTATTAATTTTTATTATCAATAAATTTTTTATTTATAAATTAAGCGATAAACATGAGATGTTGAAGCCGAATACCCCGTTAAGGGTGCTGAACTTCTCCTCGACATTCCTCTAGATAAGAGTTGAGGCACGCAATTGCCATCTCTATTTATTAGCTCAATTTGGTTAAATAAATCTTTATTATAAAACCTCATTTTAACAAAATCTTGACATATGGACAAATAACATATGGCAAAGAAACATGAATATATTCTCAATCATGGCAAAGATACAAACAAATAGATATGCAAGTTTACATATGTAAGGTACATTATCACAAAAATGCAACTAGCAATCCTCTGCAAAAAAAAAGAATTTTATGTGGAGAAGTTACCAAACTATAGGTATTCTCCAAAATGGGTGCCACTTCGATAGTGATGCAAGTGACGATGTGTTCGTTGAGCGTTGATGTATCCACCACCCGGGCATCATCTCCCCCTAAGTCTTGGAGGAGGACGACGCACCTGCATCAATTAAATTCGGTGTGTCTTTTGGTACCCAAATCTTTTTGGGTCCTATAGGGTTAGTGTTTTCTCGAACCCAAACATTTTTATTTGACAAGTTTAGCTTAGCATAACAAAATTTAGCCAAATGGCCTTTGCGGTCACAATGTGCACAAGTATAAATTCTACCATACATAAATGCATGCTTGTGCGTGTGTGCATGTTTGTGTGTGTTAGATGCATGGTGATGAGTATGTTTCCCTTGGGATTTTCCTTTAGGAAACATAGATGCAAATTTCGTCATGTCAAAAGCACATTTCTTTAAAGTTGTATCCAAAACTTCAATACGTTTTTTGGATCTCTAAAAATTCATTTTTATTGCAAATAGAAATAGGACTTTTTCCTTTACAAGAGGTTTTGTATTTTTCAAAATCCTTTTTCATTTTCTCAAAGTATTTGATAATTCATTTTTCTCTTTTAAAACAAGCTCAAATTTATTCTTTAAAGAATCATTTTTTTTCAATTTTTATTTTGAGCAAGTGATATTTCATACTTACTTTGTAATTCTTCAAAAAAATGAGCAAGTTCATCCATGGTTAAGTCTTCATCATCTAAAGAGTTTTCTAGACATACCTTGGAAGCATCATCATCATGTGCCATGAAGCATATGTGAACGGCGTCGATCTCCTCTTCGGATTCCGACTCCGAGTCATCCCACATAGCCACCATCGCCTTTTTCTTCTTTTGCCCATTCTTGGAGGTAGTAGCTTGTAGAGAGGGGCAATCTGCAATTAGGTGTCCCGTCTTCTTGCAATAAAAACATGGACCCAGTTTCTCTCTCTTCTTTTCAAATCTTCCTTGAGGTCTTCCTCTTCGGAAGTTGCTTTGTCTACCTTTCTTATAGAACATTTTGCCCACCTTCCTTATGAGCAAGGCAAAGTCTTCATCGTAGTCTTCCGATGAATCCTCTTCATCATAGGAGGATGGAGCTTCCTTGAAAGCAAGAGCTTTCTTCTTTGGTGCCTCCCTTTCTTCTCTTACCTTCATCTCCATCTCATGGTTTTGAAATTGCCGATGAAGCCAGAGAAGTCCATCTCCTCCGTGTCATTTAGCTCTTTGAGGGTGGTTGCCTTGACTTCCCAAGACTTGAGAAGAGCTCTAATGACCTTCCGGATCTTTTGGTAATTGTCGATGTTGTCACCTAAAGAAGATAAGGCGTTAGTGATCTTGGTGAAATGAGTGAGCATATCATCTATGCCTTCATTATCAAGCATATAGAAATTCTCATATTGAGAATAGAGCAAGTCAATTTTAGATCTCTTGACTTGCAACGTCCCCTCATGAGTAACAATAAGCACATTCCAAACTTCAAAAGCAGATTTGCAATTTATGATGCGGGAAAGTTTGTTTGGTTGCTAATGTTGCATATTTAATGTCACATTTTCATACTTATTTTAGAATAAAAGCCTGCATTGTCCTAATTATTTGTTTAATTTATTTGCAGGCCCAATCCTTAAGGAGATGAAGAGAAATGAGCCCAAAAGCCCACCAGAATTCTGAATTAAATCAGAGTTAATTCATACACATAAAATCAGGGCAAAATCAAGAGGTTGAAACCGGTTGAGAAGAATTCTCTCAGAATCGATCGGTTAAAGCCAAGAATCCAAGGACATTTCGTCAGAATCCGGAGCTCAAACGACAAAACCAACAAAGGATAAAGCCAGAAGAAACCCCCCGAGAGACCCACCAACAAGGTGTGGCCATCTGGCCACACCCTAGCCGCGGAAACGCGGCTTGGGCCGCATTTCCGCGGTAATCTTGGGGAGTTAGGGGGAGCGTGAACTCCCCGACCTCCCCGGGATCTTGGTGGTTAGGGTTTTGCCTATAAAAGGCCTGTACTTGCGCTGAAAATGAGACGTCAAGGCAGATTAGGATTTAGCCTAGTTTTCCATTTCTTAGTTTAGGTTTTTATTTTTCTTTTTCATGTAATTGTAATTTTCATTTATGTAAATAAGAGGAGATCAGACTTTCATCGAAGAACAAGAATGAAGCTAGAGCTGGAGTGACACCGGTGTAAGATGAATTTCTTTTCTTTGATTGTTATGAGATCGAATCGATGTTTTCTCTTTGTATGTAGTTTCTTTTAGTCTTCTTCTTCTTCTCTACTTTACTTTTCTTTTTGGTACAACTGTCTTCCAAGTGAGTCTAAAGCATCGAAAGAGCCTTGCCTTTGCGAGTGCCACCGATAGCTCATGACGATGGAATTGTGAGTCTCTCTGTATCATTTCATGCTTGCGTATCTTGATAATGTAATGTGGAGAGACCAAGATTCTACTCTTATGGGCTATGCGCTGATTGCCTCCAATTCAAGGTAACTTCGTAGCTAAGAACTCAAGGTAAGCTTTTGGTGAAAAGAAGGTAAGTTTTTATTTCTCTTTCTTTCATTTCTGTAAATTAAATCACTTTCACCATATCTTCCAAATCATTTCTTTCCCGACTCCATTTGTACATAGTCGCTTCATTGTTTTTCTGATTTCTCCACTTTCTATTCTACCACTTTCTTCTTAACTTTAACCTATAGCTATTGATCGAGCCAAACCTGCACATAAAAATACAAAAATTTAGAACAGTGCAAGGTCCTCAATTCTACCGTGTAGCCTAGGGCTAACGGGTCGTGATCCACAGGGAGGGACAGCGATGGAAGCGTTATGTAAGTTTCTTCTTTTAATTTACCAAAATTAGTTAATACTTATCTTCTCAGTTAATAAAAAGAAAAAAAAAATGTTAAGTTAAGTTAAGAAGAAGATGATAGAAGAAGAGATGATGGTATCGTTGTTGTTTTATTTATAAAAGAAAAGAAACAAAAAAAATAAAGAAAAGTGTGATGCAAAGATTAGAAAAAAAAATGCAAAGATTAGAAATAAAGAAAAAAAGAAGAATATTTACCTTTACTGTTGAACCATAAATGAAATTTACCTTCGCATCGAGTAAAGCAAAGTAGTATAAAAGAAGAAAGGAAAGAATGGCTTCGGCGAGATTGAGCACAATGAACCTCCATTGATTGTCACCTTCAATATAGGCTTCTTGAAGAAAAGATTACAATAGTGTCACTCTAAAATAACTCTTCCTCTCTTTTATTCATGCAACTCTCTCTAGCCTAAAAATAAAATAAAATAAAGAAAATAAAAATTACATTGAAGAAGAAAAGAAAAACCTAAACTAAAGCTCTCTCTGAAGTGGTGCCTCTCCTCTGAAGTGGTCCTCCTTTGAAGTGATCCTCCTCCCCTTGCCTTTGAGATTGCAGGTATTTATAGAAGAAATGCAGAGATTAGAGGAGTATAAAGATAAGGAAAGCTGGCTTTTCTGAAATTTGAATCCTCCCCTTATCTCCATACTAGATTTATCCAGAATTCTGTTCTGCAGCTTGATGACGTGTTGAGTACTGAATATTACTTAACAGATGATAGAATTAGAATGAGTGATCAACAGAAGAATTGTAGCCCTTTAAGTCTTCTTTCTGTAGAATCTTGAATCATCATATTTTAGATTCGGTAGCAAAAGATATGATTAAAATGCTAAACTGTATCCAGTCTGATTTGCTCTGATCTTCAGCTGAACATTTGCCCAGATCCTTGATTTGTTCTAACTAGATCTGGGATCATCCTTAGCTAACCAAATAGATCCAGTTAAGTCTGATTTTAACTGGTATTTATTTGGTTTAATTCTCTTTCTCTTCATTATTATCTTCTGCAAAATAAATATTTAAGACAAGGAAATTAGGAGATTTATTACACGATAAATGTAGGAATGTAATGAAAAGAATGCAAAATATGTGTACGATCACACCCCCACACCTATCTTTTGCTCGTCCTCGAGCAAAACAATAAAACTAAACTAAAGATTATTAGACCACTTTCGCAGGTCACGCGATTGCACTGAGCATGTGCAACAAGCCGTTAAACCTCTAGGTTTCCCCTAGAGGACGAGTTTTGTCTCGTGAGGGTTTTCAGCGGATTGCACCCACAAAATCCATAAAGAAAGAGAAACAAAGAGTTAGTATTTTCGAAAAGCATTTTGAAGAAGAAAAATATTTGAAATATTATTGTAAGATTTAAGTAATCTATAAGTTATAGGAAAATCGAATTTTTCATTCCTAAACTTAGTCTCTATTCAAAAATTTGTTATCAATCGAAGTAAGGATTCAAATTGTACTTCTCATCTAGTCTATTACTTTACCCTAAGTCATATGCACCTTGTGACCGTGAAAATTTTGACTAAGGGTTCTTTAACTCTAACTCTTATGCCTTATATATATATATATATATATATATATATATATATATATATATATATATATATATATATAATATATATTATATATATATATATATATATATTGGTGGTATTATTCCTTAGTTTAGGCTTTCTAATCTGCCCATGTAACGAGCCTTTAATCGATGACTCCCAAACCAGACGGTCTTAGGGCACCGGGTGAGAAAACACCCCTAAGAATTTATGAACTCGAGCAAACAAGGCCACAAAACTAAGGATTTTATTATATGGACCTTCTTTAGGCGTGAATACTTATGCTTTATTAGGCACAAATACCCAGCTTAATCAAGGATTTTTTTTCTTTCAAACTTATCTAATCATCTTTCGCATAAATACTAAGGCTTGCTTAGGCCAAAGCACCTAGCTAATCAATAATTAGATTTGCTTATTTCTTTCTTTTTCTTTTCTTTTTATATATATATTTTTTATAAGGCATAAGAATCTTTGTTTTTGAACCCTAAGTGTATGAGGTGTGCATACTTCATCAAGGTAAAGATCAAGACTAAATTACTTTGACAAATTATCTTCCTAACCCTAAAAATCAAACAAATTATCTTATTTTGACCAAGTATAAGAAATCCTAATTTGGATTTTCCTATTCCTTAAAATTAACTTAATTTCTTACAAAAAAATATGTCAAAATATTGTTTCTATTTTCAAAAAGTTTTTTTTTAAAAGTAAAGAAAGTGTTAGCTTTGTTTTCTTTCTTTTTTTTAATAAAAAAAAAAACCTAAGTTATGTTAGACCCTCCCCCACACCTATCCTATGCATTGTCCTCAATGTAGGAATTAATGCATATATGCATGAAAAAGAAGAAAGGGAAGAAAAATATTACCTTAAGGTGGTGGTTCCGGTAGAGGTTTGATTGGGCCAAGCGTTTCTGCCCAATCTAGATATTGTAGATTTTCATGAAACCCACCTTTCATCACCTCTTTCTTATTAATATTTTTATAATCCCCAACATGAACAGGATCATGCAAGATCCTAGCATGAAATTTTTTCCGGTTATATGACCAGTCTTGGGATATCATCACAGAGTCATATTGATCTAAACCTTGGTCCAACAATGGAATGTGATTTTGTGGAATGGATGATTTGGGCTCAACAATGAAGGGAATAGAAACCGATATTGACTCGGGAATAAAACTCAAATCAAGTTTAGGTTCGAGAGTCGGAGTTGGTTCATGGATTTGGTCCAAATCATAGAATTCAAGTTCACATTTATTTTTCAATAATGAAATATGACTATCCAATATAGTTGGTTCATGTTCAAGCTCTATAGGGATAGGAATCAGTGTTGGCTTTAGAATTAAGTCTGAATCAGGTAAGGATACTGGAGTCAACATAGATTCAAAAAGTGGAATTGAATCACAATATTGAGAATCGGTATCACATTCATCTTCAAGTTCAATCTCATTGAAATAAAAACTTGCCAATTTATCAATGGGTTGATATTGGTCAAGTCTAAAGTTTTGTGGTGAAATCGAATCTTGGTTAAAATCTCTAAGATACCATGATTCTTCGTCAATATGGCTAGGAGAATCAGGAGTGGTTGAAAATGTGTTAGGTAGAGTTTCCTCATTCCTATCATTAATTATTTTAACCAAATAACTCACTTTTGCTTCTAGCCTATTGAGAGATTGGAGACGATCCATTTGGGATTGAACACAATTATTTTGGGACTGAATCATGAATTCCATATTCTTTTCGAAGTCAACAGGTTCTTCTTGTTGTGGCTGGACTTGGAAATTAGAGTAAGGATCTTGGATTTGGGAATTGTTTGGGAGAATTGAGTCTGCTATGATTTGTACTTGTCGTATGGACTCAAGGAAGGCTTCAAATGTCTTTTCTAAAGAAGATTTCTCTTCTATAGGTTGGTCTTGGTATGGATTATATGAAGCTGTTTGTTGGTAAGGTTGTTGATAGTAAGACTCGGGGGAGTTGTATCCCCACTGACTCGGTGAAGAGTGGTGATGATTGTCCCATTCTTGTTCATAGTACTGGGATTGGGGCATATATTGATTCGGATAAGACCAATCTGGCATACTTGATTGGTTAGAGTTATGTAATGCCGGGTTGGTAATATCCGAACTGAAAGAGGTTGGGGTGAAATATGGATTTGAGTTATAATCAGAATAATTGTAATTATAATCCATTTTCACAAAAACAAAAAAAACAAACAAATAAACAAACAAGAAATAAAGAAAAATCTAACCTATGTTAGGATAGAGCTTAGACCTAGACGACTCCTAACTGTTTAGACTATCCACAGGAGGTATAATGCAGACTTTGACCACAAGCTAATCAGCCAGGTCAGGGCAAGATTGGTGGGAGGTTATCCGTCAAAGACGTTCCTTAATTAAGTAACCACCAACCTTCGGGCTTTCGGCCCTTAATCCCCTTCCTAGACACTGATTTGGCAGGAGTCAAATTCCAACACCTTTCCCCCTTAGGATAATCTCCTAATTAAGTCCGAGATGTCCCTAGGGCCAACGTCTACTCATTTTTAGTTAGGCTTGGGTTAGTGAGTGAGGAGATTGTTTGTGGGCTAAGGGAGGGTAATGACTTCCCCACCTTATCTTGTTTATAGGACAAGCCCTTAGATAAATTTAGTGCAGTGTACAAAAAAGCAACACTTAAGCAATGTAAACAATCCAAAAGTGTTCTTATACTAGATGCTATGCACACGTACCTTTGCTCCAGCACTCTTCAACAGTAAATAGAAAATGTAATGAAATAGACGCGTGCCTAAATGCAAAGTCTAAATCATTTTTAGCATTTACAATCAACTTTTTACTGTTGTATTAGAAATATATATACAGTGAGTCAAACAAGGAGATAAATGCTACAGAAATTCAGATTTTCAAATCAGCCAACCTGCAAAAATACAGGTTAGTAGTTCACTCATTTTTGCCACTGGAATGTTGCAAATCTGAGGGCTTCTTGGCTCTGCTTTCTTGAGCGGAGTCCAAGGCCACTTATGTGTCCACTGCAGCAAGAATTCCTTGTTGTTAAATCTGTACCAAAAAAAAAAACAAGAAGAAAGTTAACCAAAAATGTAAACTTTAAAGAGAATTACTTACCGTCCCTCCCCGGCAACGGCGCCAAAATTTTGATCGAGCCAACCTGCACATAAAAATACAGAAATTTAGAACAATGCAAGGTCCTCAATTCTACCGTGTAGCCTAGGGCTAACGGGTCGTGATCCACAGGGAGGGACAGCGATGGAAGCGTTATGTAAGTTTCTTCTTTTAATTTACCAAAATTAGTTAATACTTATCTTCTCAGTTAATAAAAAGAAAATAAAAATGTTAAGTTAAGTTAAGAAGAAGATGATAGAAGAAGAGATGATGGTATCATTGTTGTTTTATTTATAAAGAAAAGAAACAAAAAAAAATAAAGAAAAGTGTGATGCAAAGATTAGAAATAAAAAATGCAAAGATTAGAAATAAAAAGAAAAAAAAAAGAATATTTACCTTTACTGTTGAACCATAAATGAAATTTACCTTCACATCGAGTAAAGCAAAGTAGTATAAAAGAAGAAAGGAAAGAATGGCTTCGGCGAGATTGAGCACAATGAACCTCCATTGATTGTCACCTTCAATATAGGCTTCTTGAAGAAAAGATTACAATAGTGTCACTCTAAAATAACTCTTCCTCTCTTTTAATCATGCAACTCTCTCTAGCCTAAAAATAAAATAAAATAAAGAAAATAAAAATTACATTGAAGAAGAAAAGAAAAACCTAAACTAAAGCTCTCTCTGAAGTGGTGCCTCTCCTCTGAAGTGGTCCTCCTTTGAAGTGGTCCTCCTCCCCTTGCCTTTGAGATTGCAGGTATTTATAGAGAAATGCAGAGATTAGAGGAGTATAAAGATAAGGAAAGCTGGCTTTTCTGAAATTTGAATCCTCCCCTTATCTCCATACTAGATTTATCCAGAATTCTGTTCTGCAGCTTGATGACGTGTTGAGTACTGAATATTGCTTAACAGATGATAGAATTAGAATGAGTGATCAACAGAAGAATTGTAGCCCTTTAAGTCTTCTTTCTGTAGAATCTTGAATCATCAGATTTGAGATTCGGTAGCAAAAGATATGATTAAAATGCTAAACTATATCCAGTCTGATTTGCTCTGATCTTCAGCTGAACATTTGCCCAGATCCTTGATTTGTTCTAACTAGATCTGGGATCATCCTTAGCTAACCAATAGATCCAGTTAAGTCTGATTTTAACTGGTATTTATTTGGTTTAATCCTCTTTCTCTTCATTATTATCTTCTGCAAAATAAATATTTAAGACAAGGAAATTAGGAGATTTATTACACGATAATGTAGGAATGTAATGAAAAGAATGCAAAATATGTGTACGATCAGCTATTTTTCATTTTCATAACATAAAACAGAGAACAACTTTCGCTTGTTTTCATAACGATTTCAATAAAGAACTGTAACGCTTCCATCGCAAACCGTCCTTGTGGATCACGACCCGCATAGCCACTTGCTATAGTGGAAGAATTGAGCACTTGCACATTTATCTTCTTAAGTTCTAAAATTTTGTATTCTTTGTGCAGGTTTAGTCTCAATCAAATTTTGGCGCCGTTGCCGGAGAGGGTAACATGCTTTTTTTATTGAAATCTGAATTTTTTTTGAAAATTTTTTAGAACTAAACGAATTTTCATCTCTGTTGCAGGTTACAGGGCAATCAAAGTAGGAAATTAATATTGCAGTGACATAAAGTGGCCTTGGGCCTCTGCTCTAGAAAGCAGAGACCAAGGGCCCTCTGAATTGCCGCGTCTCCACGGCAAAAGCCGCGGAACCGCGGCAATGAAGAGTTGACTACTAACAGCTTTTTGCAGGGCTGCTTAGTTTACAAAAATTCTAGTTTGCTGCAATTCTCTATTTCCTATATGCCATCACATAAGCCTGCTAATAATCAACAGTAAAACGTTTGTTGCAAAAGTTAAAATTGATTAGACGTTTGCATTTTAGGCACGCTTTTTTTTCAATTCATTTATTTTTACTGTTGAAGAGTGCTGGAGCAAGGTACGTATGCATTGCATTTAGCATAGGACTCACTTCTTGGTTGATTTATATCGCTTTGAGTGAATCTTACATATCTTGTACACTTGCACTAATTGATTTTAAGGGCACCAACCCAATAACAAGATAAGGTGGGGATTTAATCACCCTTCCTTAGCCCAAAATCAGAACCCAAGCACTCACTAACCCAAGCCTAACTTAAAATGAGTGGACGTTGGCCCTAGGGACATCTCGGACTCAATTAGGAGATTATTTTAAGGGGAAAGGTGTCGGAACCTGACTCTTGCCAAATCAGTGTCTAGGAAAGGGATTAAGGGCCGAAAGCCCGAAGATTGGAGGTTATTTAATTAAGGAACGTCTTTGACGGAAAACCTCCCACCAATCTTGCCCTGACCTGGCTGATTAGCTTGTGGTCAAAGTCTACATTAAACCTCCCGTGAACAGTCTAACCAGTTAAGAGTCGTCTAGGTCTAGGTCTACCCTAACTTAGGTTAGAATTTTTTCTTTCTTGTTTGTTATTTGTTTGCTTTTCTTTCTTTTTTGTGTGTATTCCATTGTGTGATATGGCTTATAATAATAATTTTTTCAACTATAATAATAATCCATATTACACATCAAACTCTTTTTCGGATATTACCAACCCGGCATATCATGACTTTAACCAACCTAGTGTGCCGGATTGGTCTTATCCGAATCAATATAACCCATGTCCCCCATCGTATGACTATAATTTCCATAACGATTTCAACTCTTTACAGAGTCAGTGGGGATTCACCTACCCCGAGTCCAATTTTCAACCACAGTGTCCTCCTTCTCCACCTAGTCCACACTATTTTCAAGAGTCATACTCAGTTCCACCAGTCCAAAATAGAAAACTATCAATTTTGGAACAGAGTATGCGTGAGTCCAAACAACAATCACAAAATCTGATGGACTCACAATTTCAATACCACTTTCAAAACAACTCTTCATCTTTTCAACAAGATAATGAACCCATCAACTATGAAAAGATGCTAGAAGCCATGACTCATGCTCAAAATGCTAGAAATCGTGACATAGATATGATGGTCGAATCTCTACGTTCCCACCGTCCTGATGTCACTTACCATTCTGTTAGAGCCGAAGAGTCATGTTGTTTTGAAAATCAAATTCTATTTCAGAACAACCATTTGAACTTGCCCAAACTCCAAATCTTGAAAAAGATATTGATAGTTTGGCTAGTTTTCCTTTTCCTGAAATAGAACTTGAAAATGATTATGATCCTGAACCCCAACTTAGTGATTCAATTCTTCTTCCTGATTCAATAATGACTCCGGTATCTTTACCTGACTTCAATCTTTTCCCAGAGCCGACATTGGATCCTGTCCCAATTCATAATGAAATTGAATCATCCATCTTTGAGGATCATATTGAACTTAACCAATTATACACTTTTGAAGATCCTATTGACAAATTGGCAAGTTCTTCATTTTTTGATATTGAACTCAATGAGATATGTGACCTAGATTCTCAAATCTGTGATCCAGTTCAACTTTCTGAATCAATCTTGACTCCCGTTTTGTTACCAAACTTGAGTAATATTTTAGAGTCAGTTTTGATTCCTCCACCTATCATTCCTGAACTAGAATCACCCATATTAGGTCACATTCCATTGTTGGACAATACATGTGGACTGAAGTTTCAACTTCTTGACTTGGACCCAATTTCTGAACCTATTTCGACTCCTGAACCTTTACTTGACTTAAGTCACCTTCCTGAGTCGGTATTAGTTCCTGTCCTTCCTGAGTCCGAGTCAACTGTTCTATCATTTCATACTCCATTCTTGGACAAGGTGGTTGACAAATTTGACTCCGAAATCAATTATGGAATATGGAAATTAGATGGGATTAAATATTTAATAAAGATCCTTTATGGATACATCTTTTTAGTGGGTTATATTAAAGTAATTTCTGGTGGGTTCCTCCGAGACCCAAGAAAAGTTGATTGGGCCATGTTTCGTGGACCAATCAGACCACCACGGAACCACCATCTTAAGGTAACCATTTTCCTTCCCTTTCTTCTTTTTCATGCATCTATGCATTAATTCATACATTGAGGACAATGCATGAGATAGGTGTGGGGGAGGGTCTAACATAACTTTTCTTTTTTTTTTTAAAACAAAAAAAAATTAACATTTTTCTTTATTTTTAAAAACTTTTTGAAAAATAGAAACAATATTTTGACTTATTTTTGTAAGAAATTAAGTTAATCTTAAGGAATAGGAAAATCCAAATTAGGATTTCTTATACTTGATCAAAATAAGATTATTTGTTTGATTTATAGAGTTAGGAAGATAATTTGTCAAAGTAATTAAGTCTTGATCTTTACCTTGATGAAATATGCACACTTCATACACTTACACACTTAGGGTTCAAAAACAAAGATTCTTATGCCTTATAAAAAATATATATATAAACAAATCTAATTATTGATTAGCTAGGTGCTTTGGCCTAAGAAAGCCTTAATATTTATGCAAAAGATAATTAGATGAGTTTGAAAAAAAAAACAAGTCTAATTATTGATTAGCTAGGTACTTTGGCCTAAGCAAGCCTTAGTATTTATGCGAAAGATGATTAGATAAGTTTGAAAAGAAAAATCCTCTGATTAAGCTGGGTATTTGTGCCTAATAAAGCATAAGTATTCACGCCTAAAAGAGGTTCATATAATAAATCCTTAGTTTTGTGGCCTTGATTGCTCGAGTCCTTAAGTCCTTCGGGGTGTTTTTCTCACCTGGTGCCCTAAGACCGTTTGGTTGGGAGTCATCGATTAAAGGCTCGTTACATGGGCAGATTAGAAAGCCTAATAAAACTAAGGAATAATACCACAAAAAAAAAGTATATATATAAAAATAAATAAGGCATAAGAGTTAGAGTTAATGAACCCTTAGTCAAAATTTTCACATTCACAAGGTGCATATGACTTAGGGTAAAGTAATAGACTAGATGAGAAGCACAATTTGACTCCTTATTTTGATTGATAACAAATTTTTGAATAGAGACTAAGTTTAGGAATGAAAAATTCGGCTTTCCTATAACTTATAGATTGCTTAGATCTTACAATCATATTTCAAATATTTTTCTCTTTCAAAATGCTTTTCGAAAATACTAACTCTTTATTTCTCTTTCTTTATGGATTTTGTGGGTGTAATCTGCTGAAAACCTCACGAGATAAAACTCGTCCTCTAGGGGGAACCTAGAGGTTTAACGGCTTGTTGCACATGCTCAGTGCAATCGCGCGACCTGCGAAAGTGGTCTAATAATCCTTAGTATAATTTAGTTGTTTTGCTCGAGGACGAGCGAAAGATAGGTATGGGGATGTGATTGGTTGCTAATGTTGCATATTTAATGTCACATTTCCATACTTATTTTAGAATAAAAGCCTGCATTGTCCTAATTATTTGTTTAATTTATTTGCAGGCCCAATCCTTAAGGAGATGAAGAGAAATGAGCCCAAAAGCCCACCAGAATTCTGAATTAAATCAGAGTTAATTCGTACACATAAAATCAGGGCAAAATCAAGAGGTTGAAACCGGTTGAGAAGAATCCTCTCAGAATCGATCGGTTAAAGCCAAGAATCCAGGCCATTTCGTCAGAATCCGAAGCTCAAACGACAAAACCAACAAAGGATAAAGCCAGAAGAAACCCCCGGAGAGACCCACCAACAGGGTGTGGCCATCTGGCCATACCCTAGCCACGGAAACGCGGCTTGGGCCGCGTTTCCGCAGCAATCTTGGGAGTTAGGGGAGCGTGAACTCCCCCGACCTCCCCGGGATCTTGGTGGTTAGGGTTTTGCCTATAAAAGGCCTGTACTTGCGCTGAAAATGAGACGTCAAGGCAGATTAGAATTTAGCCTAGTTTTCTATTTCTTAGTTTAGGTTTTTGTTTTTCTTTTTCATGTAATTGTAATTTTCATTTATGTAAATAAGAGGAGATCGGACTTTCATCGAAGAACAAGAATGAAGCTAGAGCTGGAGTGACACCGGTGTAAGATGAATTTCTTTTCTTTGATTGTTATGAGATCGAATAGATGTTTTCTCTTTGTATGTAGTTTCTTTTAGTCTTCTTCTTCTTCTCTACTTTACTTTTCTTTTTGGTACAACTGTCTTTCAAGTGAGTCTAAAGCATCGAAAGAGCCTTGCCTTTGCGAGTGCCACCGATAGCTCATGACGATGGAATTGTGAGTCTCTCTATATCATTTCATGCTTGCGTATCTTGATGATGTAATGTGGAAGAGACCAAGATTCTACTCTTATGGGCTATGCGCTGATTGCCTCCAATTCAGGGTAACTTCGTAGCTAAGAACTCAAGGTAAGCTTTTGGTGAAAAGAAGGTAAGTTTTTATTTCTTTTCTTTCATTTCTGTAAATTAAATCACTTTCACCATATCTTCCAAATCATTTCTTTCCCGACTCCATTTGTACATAGTCGCTTCATTGTTTTCTGATTTCTCCACTTTCTATTCTACCACTTTCTTCTTAACTTTAACCTATAACTATTTTTCATTTTCATAACATAAAACAGAGAAGAACTTTCTCTTGTTTTCATAATGATTTCAATAAAGAACTGTAACGCTTCCATCGCAAACCCTCCTTGTGGATCACGACCCGCATAGCCACTTGCTATAGCGGAAGAATTGAGCACTTGCACATTTATCTTCTTAAGTTCTAAAATTTTGTATTCTTTGTGCAGGTTTAGCCTCAATCAAAGATCATCTTCATTTAATGCTTGAGTGAGTGCATATTAAGCTCTAGCATTAGCCTCATAGTCCTTAGAGGTTTCTTCGGACCATGTTCTCTCATCAGTGAGAAGTTCAATAAATTCTTTGGTGATGGACTTGGCAACTCTAACTCTTAGGGATTTTAGGGATAGGTTCATTTTGACCTCACAAATTGGAAAGTTTAACCCATCAAATTTGGGTGGGGACTTGATACTAGAAAAGTCAACTGATGCCATGAATACAAGTATGATGCACAACAAACAATAAATGCAACAAATAGATTTAGCCAATAATGAGGATCTCCCTAAGGTGGTTAAACCAAATTCTAGGGTTAGGCTCTGATACTAATTGAAATCACCTAAGGGGGGTGAATAGGTGAAGGCTATACTAATTGACAAATCATGTGGATTAAAAACTAATTAACAATAAGCAACAATAATAAAAGACTTGCAAGAGAGTATACAAATAATAGAGCAAGTAAAGGAGAGATAGAGTTTAGAGATAGGAGGACAATCGCAAACACGAGAATATGTTTCGAGGTTCGAGCCACTGCTCTACGTCCTTGCCTTCAACACGATGAAGGATTTCCACTATGCCTGATCCCATCGATTGTCAATACAAGTTCTCACTAGAACTTTTTAGACACACTTGTCCTCTCTCACGGTGTCGCAACACCAACTAGGAGCTCACTGGCTCGCCTGAGGCCGCGACCTCTACAACTTCTCAATATGAAGAAAATGGTGATCAACACTTGATCATAAATAATGGCTCACTTGCATAACCCTACAACCAAGATGAGGAGATGAAACTTTTGGGATTGTGTAGTGCACAAATCTAGAAGAGAAGTAGAGGAAGGCTTCAAGCTAAAAGGATTGAAATTTTGGCTCAATAAAACTTTTGCTAAAAAGCTAAACTTTTTGAAAACTTTTGATATTAATCTTGTAAATCTTGTGTTTTAGTTGTAGAACACTCCCTCTATTTATAGGGGATGAAAACTGGGTTAAAAAGGTCAAGAGATTCGTTGGAAGAAGCCCCAACAAAAAGACAAACCAGAATATAGCTGTTACAGCCTAGTCAGCAGAGTTTTCTGCTACCGGTCGACCGGGCCGGTCGACCGCCAACGGTCGAAAATCCGACCGCTGGGAAAGCGGTCGACCGGACGGTCGACTGTGAAACCCAAACAGAGAGTTACACTCTCTGTCGGTCGACCGTGATGGTCGACCGGGAAAAACAGAGAGCACTGCTCTTGCTCTCGGTCGACCGTTCAGTCGACCGATGTGCACACATGCACAGTGGTGCATGTCGGTCGACTGCCTGGTCGACCGACAGAGCAGTTCTGCTCTACCAGCGGTCGACCGGACTAGGCCAAAAGTCAGGTTTTTGAAAACTTTTTGAAGTCTAAATTTTTCAATAAAAATTCTTTAGATCGGTATATACAAAATAAGTTCTAGGGCTTGAAAAGACCAGAGTGTGATCATAAATCAACACCAAAAGGTTTGAACTATATTTTGTTACAAATTCTTTTTCTAAACTTAAAAACCGTTTTTCCAAAAATCGAATTTTCCAAACTTCGTTTTTCTGAAACTTGATAAGAAATTTTGTAATAAAATTTTGTTTGAAAGTATGAAGCAATATCAAATGTGTGTGTGGCAATCCTAATGTCATCAACTTCTATCATCTCTGTTTTGACAAATAGACTATAATCCTAACTAAAAAGAAAAATGCAAAGATACAAATCTTGTATAGTCTTCTCAAGCTGTTTGATTGATCCTTGAGCGCTTCTAGTGTGCTTGGCTCTGGGATTTAAATCCTCGGCGGCTTCCAAATGTGAGTCTTGTGTAGGAGCCATCAATCAACCTATGTTTTTACCTGAAACTTATTTAAACAACTTTGTTAAATCCTAACTTCATATGATTTGTAATCATCAAAACTTAGGGCTATTGGCCTTTGGGCCAACACTCTCTCTTTCACTCTAATATCTAAAACTAAAACTAGAAGAAGAAAGAAACAACAACAAACAACTCCTAACAACAAAGCAATAAATACAACTCTATTCTCTAGATATCTCCCAACTGAAGACCTCTGGGGGTTTTTTATAGGCACCAGGGGAAAGGGGCTAGGGGGAAATCCTGGCCCAAAGCCCAGGCATGCGCGCGCCAATGTTTGGGCAGCATGCTGTCCTGACTGTCTCTTGTCCACTTGATCTCCTGGATTCATGATTTGATGTCCTGGGCTAACAAAATCTCTTCCCTAAAGTCAATGGCAACTTGGTAGGCCTTTAATCAGCCCTTAATCTGTGATTTAGGGTCTTCTTCTTCATATGCACACCATGGACCTAGGATCAAGTAAGCAAAGCTTTATTAGCAGAATTTTACATTAAATAAATATGAGAATGTGATGAAAATTATGCAAAATTAGAGACTAATCACACACCCCTCATCATCATCTTCTCTCCTTCTTCTCCACAGGAGGTGCAAACACCCAACCGGATGATCTCCTCCAATATGGGTCTAAACGCACCACCTCCCTCTCTTCTCCGGCGAGTCGCGCCAACTCCAACAGCCCATGCCCCCTCTGTTGGTGCACCCCTAAACACACCCGCAACCCTCTCCAGCACCACCCGGTTGCCCTCTATCTCCTCACAGGCCCAAGTCCCCGCCGCACCAACAACTATCGTCAACCCTCGGCAAAACCCTCTCACTGTTGAGTCCTCTTCTCTACTTGGCCATGCCTCGAAGCTCCATGTCGCATCTCCCCTCCATGTCCTGTTCATGCATCTTCACGCAAACGCCTCCCCATCTCCTCTCTGGCGAGCATTCGGTAGCAACTACCTTCGCCTAGCCCATCCTCCTGTGGCCTGCTTGATCGATGTAAAGGACTAGAGTAAATCGATATGATCGATGTAACTGATTAATTATTTATTAGGTAGTTACTGTATCAAAAATTAACTTAGGTTTCACCGATAGATGAGATTTGACTGATTCTAGATGAGACCGTCTATTTGGACTTGTTATTGTATTATTTATGTTATTGAAAGTTACTAGAAAAGTATCGTTAGACTATAACGCTCGGTACAGCTCTATTCATCATATACACGGTTACTGTTACTGCTCACTGTTCTTATCACTGTTCACCGTGTATATGGTTACTGTATATTTACTGTCACTATATCATCCCAGGATTCTGGTAACATAGAGCTTGATTGTTTTAACTGAATTAAATAATAATATAAATGGACAACTTACACTGGGATTGGAGAAATTAATAGAGGAGACAGCGTCTTTATTTTGGGTGGACCTAGGATACAGGTTACGCAGCCGACTAAGGGTTCCACTGCCGAGTTCTCAGGGGATGACTGACATCCTATCTGTACTGTTATTGTTTTACTGTTTTCATAGTGAGATTACTGTTACTGTTACTGAGTACCTATAGGTACAATCTGGTTCAGCACCAGGAAACTGAGGTCGTGGTCCCGGGTATGTATAGAACCTACCTAAAGTGTGATCAATGTCTCCAACCAATTAGTTTCAATAACTTAGGACCCTTATTGACACGTGTCATGGGAGTAGTATGAGATGCGTCTACTGCATGTGATAATTGATATTTGCTGACATAATAAATAATCATAATCTGTCCATAGTGTATTATCACTGTACTGATATATAGACTATGATAGACACCTGACTGTACACATGACCGGACTTGGACATCTGACTTTAGTACTGACTGCCCTTATTATTGTTCAGCATGTTACTATAGTCTTATTCTGATATTTACTTTTCGAGTTTTCTTCATGATATTAATTATCAGATATATTTCATTTATAGTTTATTATTATGTACACATTGTTTATATACATGAGCACCTTCAATTTGCACGTCTAGATAATGGATGTTTCATGTTATTGATCAGGTTTCGATGAGACTGGACATGATACGATGAGCTAGAGTCTCTCTACCTATTTTGGTATTATTGCCTTTCTTTATTTCTGCTATTATTTTTTTGATTCTTGTATATCAGACTTAGCTTCTATTCCACTTCTTATTTCATCTGAGATCATGTGTAGACATTATATGTATTATTATAGTGATATTGATTTATCATGGTAGATTTTATAGCTTGTTCAGGTTACTTTAGGTTAAGTGTGTACACATGGGGTATTTTTCCTTACGTATATACGTTGCTAACTCTTGTCGCGACTCCATTTTCATGTATTTTGGGAAGTGGGGCATGACACTTGTGAACCTTGAATTGAGGATGGGCAAGGAGTGTTCTACCAGTGATGCATCGACAGAGGTATTAACTGCGAGAGGAAGTAGTCCAAACCGAAGAAGAGAAAATTAGCATAAATCCAATTGGAAGCCCAAGGTTGATAATTGCAAATTGGAGAAGGATCAATATGCCTTCTATAAAGATAAAGGACACTAAAAAAGTGATTATACAAAGCTCAATAAGTCAAAGAAGGAGTCATGATCAGAGGCCAATGTCGTGAGGTCAGATAGTAATAATTCTGACTCTTCTTGCTTTTCACTTTCTATTTTCCCATCAGGTTATCATTCAGATGTGTCTGAGTGGGTATTGGATACAGGCTCTACCTATCACATTTGTCCCAGAAGGGAGTTATTTGCGAGCTTTGAGGAGCTAGACGGCAGTTTGATGTCCATGGGAGATGGTCACACATGCCGATTGATTGGTAGGGGTACAGTCCATATCAAGATGTATGATAAGATATTAAGAGAGTTGAAGGAGGTGAGATATATTCCTAGTATGACGAAGAATATAATCTTGGTTGGAGCTTTAGAAGTAGAGGGCCTCAGAGGGACTCTTGCAGAAGGCATTCTCAAGATGTTTAGCGGCTCGTTGGTTGTTCTGAAGAGCATTAGACGCAACAATTTATATTACTTGTTGGGTAGTGCAGTTTCTGAATTGGCATCTTCAGGACAGTTGGATGGCGATTCCACCAGATCATGACACAGTAGGCTCGGACAAGTTGGCTTGAAGTCAGATCAAGC
Organism: Agave tequilana; assembly: GCA_038442645.1. Lineage (NCBI taxonomy): Eukaryota > Viridiplantae > Streptophyta > Magnoliopsida > Asparagales > Asparagaceae > Agave > Agave tequilana. The sequence continues at coordinate 10,500 of JAVJIF010010102.1, read as the reverse complement.
ATTGGGAGGTGCATCGACCTGCCATTTAGAAGCATGTGACAGTTATGTTCCGGACAAGAAGAAGATGAAATTCGGCACCGATACTCACCATTTGCAAGGTCTTCTTGAGTTAGTTCACATGGATGCTTGGGGTCCTACCAAGACTGCATCACTTGGAGGCCATAAGTACTTTGTCTCTATTGTAGATGGTTATTCTAGGCGTTATTAGGTATACCCAATGAGATAAGAGCTGAAGCCCTAGAGATGTTGGTGAAGTGGAAGGAGCTGATGAAAAATCAAACGGTAGGAAGATCAAGGTGCTCCGGTATGATCATGTTGAGGAGTATAAGGATTCTTTCTCGCAATTTGGCCAGAACAATGGTACTGTAACCACTTCACAAATAGGAAAAATGGTGTAGCCAAAGAGACGAATTGTGTCTTGCTGGAGAAGATTCAATATTTGTCGTCTAATGCATCGTTAAACAAATCGTTTTGTGCTGAAGTGATTGAGTATGCTAGTCATCTCTTGAATAGGCTACAGACGACTACGATAGGAGGTAAGACTCTGATGGAGATTTGGTCAGGTGGAGCTGCTCATGATCATAGTTCGTTGACAATATTTGGTTGTCTGGCCTAAGTTGATGTCAAGAAAGACATGTTGGACTCTAAAGTGAACAAATTGGTATTTTTGGGATACAAGGAAGACTTGAAAGGGTAAAAGTTATGGGGTCTAAAAAACAGAAGGTTTATCTTGAGCAGACATGTCACATTGGATGAGGCTTCAGTTATAAAGCCTACCCTCTCCCGATAGGTAGAGATGAGGAAGAGCAAAGTAGTATCTTAGCGGGTCGAGGTTGATGCTACTCTACATTATCCAGTTAGTTCAGTATCATCTGGGATTCCATCGGTCGTGACACCAGGTGAAGATCGAGTAACAGATGTGGATACTGAGCATGTTAAAAAAGATTATTCAGATGCAGCTAGAAGAACTAAAGAGAATCTGTAAAGGTGGGTTGTAAAGAGCGTGTATCTCATGTTGATGAGATTCATATGACTCGATTAGTTGGATTCGTTGCTGCAAAGAAGAAAGTTGGTTGAGCTGGGTGGAGCTCATTAGAATGAAGTACGAAGGCTTGATCCCTTGGGTAGAGGGTACCTAGGCATCCGTGATGGCACAGTTGTTTGGTGATGTAGCCTATATGAAGCTATTTGGTGTATTTGGGTTCTCGAGAAATGGCAGAGGAAGCTAATTTGGACTTCACGTAGAGGTGAAGAGCTAAACTTCAAGTAGAGATGAAGTGTTGTGATCTCGATGAACATTTGATCTTCCAGTGAAAAGACAGTTGAGCATGCGTAAGGGGGCGTGCATCCAGTTTGTTGAGCCGATGTTGGTATTTGGTGTGCTCTACTCTAATTTAGTTGGACCATCTTGAAGACATTTGGACTGGAGTGCCAGTCAGTTGGCGAGTCAGGCTGGCTCATGTTGGGTTCTTCTTGAGTCATTTGGAGTGATGTTCCATTCAATTGCTGAGTTGTAGACACGTTCATTGGTCAGCTCAATGGTGTTATTTCTCTTTTTTTGAGTGTTGCGAAGGCAAGTATGGTGCATCCGTTTGGATAGCTGAGCTGAAATTTGGAATCTTACAATTGATATTAGAGTTTAGAGAGAGTTGCCTGAGAGGACGACAAACTCAATTTGGACTGATTCATTCATTTGGATCCATTGAGATCATTTGTGAGTTCGGAGAGAGTTGCTAGTGATGATGACAAACTCAATTATAGATTGAAACAACCATTGGATTCGGTGTGATCATTTGAAATTAATTGTAAATGTGCTGGCGATTCATTATTTAGGAACTGGTTGGTCCGTTCTGCCAAGTCGAGATCGTGTGTCGATTTTGTCGAGATCGTATGTCAATTTTGCTAGGTTTTCAGTGGTGCTCGGCTCAGATTTGAAAAATCTTCACCGAGGTGGAGAATGTAGAGAGGGAGAAAAATAGGACATATAGTTTTTTAAACTCTATGACAGGACTTCGGTCGACCGGGCGGTCGATCGACATGCATAAGGTTTGGATCGGTCGACTGGGTGGTTGACCGATGTTGCACGAGAAATAGGAACCCTGTTGGGTCAGTCGACCGAGCAGTCGACTGACATTTCTAGTAAGTCCTGTAATGACAGAGGACTGTCTAGGGTCGATCTAGCGGTCGACCGTACACTTGGGTCGGTCGATCAGGCAGTCGACCAATTGTCGCGTCAAAACGAATTCTGGATCCGACATGGAGCTATTTTCGAGGCTTTCTTCTCCTCCCTATAAATAGATGTGAATCCATTTAAAGGAAAAGGGATTTTTGGTGAGAGTTCTTGAGAGAACTAATTGAAATGCTCTTATATATTGTGTAAATCATCAATAGATCTCTCTTCTATCCCGAGGACGTACATATCTTGCCGAACCTTGTAAATTTTGGTCTTCCTCTCTTTGTGTATGTGTTTGTGATCTAGGGTTTGTGTTCTTGGCATGCTCCAGTCCCAGCAGTAACAAGAAGTTCAAATTAAGTAGGGATGAGTATATACGGTAGTGAAATTAAGTAAATAAAAAAAGATTAAAGGTGGTTAAAAAGAACTATTCTTAACTGTTGGTCCTGAGATGATGCCAATTGTTGGATCTATAATATACGTCAACACTCAAACAAAGATATTAGCATTAAATATAAAATACTTGCAATAAAGGAAAATAAATCACAAAAAAGAAAGCAAACGCAAACACAAGTGATTTATCCTGGTTCGGTCCTCGTGACCTACATCAGTCCCCCAAGCCACCCGCTTGAGATTTTCCTTTAACCTTTGACTTTGTACACCCAAAATCAACATCTTGCACACCACTTGACAAATCCCCTTTGCCAAATGTGTACAACTCTTCTTACAACCAAGAAGACCACAATACCTTGTACAAACTCTCTTCAGCCCGAAGATGCTTTTGTACAATGCTCCTCTTTGAGTGATTACAATTGATCCTATAATCCTTGAATCTGTATGTAATCGTGGACAAGGGCTCTTATAGGTGGACTCTCAGAAATCTTCACTATAGAGTAGGAATTTGAATGAAGAACTGAATTTGAAAATAGTTTTCTGAAAAATAGATTTTTCAACAGAGTTTTTGGGCAGAAAACTATTGATTTTGAATTGGTTATTAGCCTAGGATAACATACCTATTTATAGCTAAAATCCATAGTCAGTTCGGGTAGTTATCAGGTCAATTTTGAATATTGAAACGTTGGATAACGTTAGATAAAACACCAGAAAATAGAAACTGTCCAACAGTCAGAAATCGCCATTAGTTGACTAGGGGTAGGGAGTTAGTCGACTAGGTTAGATAATTTACACTGGGTTAGTCGACTACAAAAAGGACCAAGTCGACTAGGTCAAGATTGAAACACAGGATAAGTTTCTGAAAACTGAACTAGTCAACCAGACTAAGTGGTTAGTCGACTAGGCCAAGTATTAGTCAACTAGGAAAACTAGTAAGTCGATTAATAGTGAGTGCAGGTCAGAAACAGAGAGTGGGTATCTTTTCAGGATAATACTTAGTCGACTATAGGACTTTTATAAGTCGACTAGACAAGGTATTAGTCGACTACAAGAGAGGTCAAGTCGACTAATAGGAAGGGTTAAGTCTGCTAATAGGAAGGGTCAAGTCTACTAATAGGTGGTCAAGTCTACTAATAAGAAGGGTCAAGTCTACTAATAGACTAATAATGTGTATGTCTGTTTCAAGGCTTTTAACATTCTAATAAACAATACAATACAAATTCATAGCCACTCTCTTTGGGAACTGTTGATCATGTAGAACTCTTGAATAAACTTGTAAGATAAAGCTCCAATGATATGTCTTCACAAATGTATCATCAAAAGCAAGTTTCAACATTCTCCCCCTTTTTGATGATAACACTTTGCGTGCATAAATACTCTCCCTGCAGAGAATATATTATATGTTCTCCCCCTACAGAAAAGAGGTTATAACAGATATAGAAAAACATGTGTTCTCCCCCTGCAACAAATATATATATGATAAATATTTGAAATATTTTCCTTTATCAAACTTTTTATATGATACCTGAAAGATAGATATTAGAATGGTACCAATCATTATAACATCAAAGAATTAACAACCTTGAGTTAAATATCCTCATTTATAACTAATCACAATATTTGTACACACATGGATTTTATGTCACCTCCCACTTTTGACATTCTTAACATCCAAACTTGGAAAGTTAAGTATCTATGTACCTCAAAGCCCTAGGCATTCATATTTATTTTACCACTATTAGAGATTCTTATTGTTTAAATGGCAAACATGTAGAGGCTAATGCAAAAGCCATTCATGCTTTAAAGAGTACCCTAAATGATGAATATTTATTTAGGGTTGCAAATCTTGATTCAGCTTTTATAGTATGGAACACCATTGTCTCACTTGGCGAACAAGAACAATATTATGCGGGGAGCGATTCGGATGTTGAAAGTGAAGCTTCCAACCTGTGATACATGGTCCAAGGGGATAACTCCCTTGAGGAAATACCGAATCCGAGTTAGAAGAGGATGTTGATATGTCTTATAATGAACTTGCTTCATTTTATCAACAACTTCTAGAAAAATATGACATGCTAAAAGGATAATAAGAAAATAAAAAATAAATTTGATTGCTTGTTAAAAGAAAAAGATTCATTTCAAAATAAAGTTGCATGCATTGTAAAAGAAAATGAATTTTTAAAAAATGAGAATATTTCATTATCTTCAAAATTAAATGATCTTTATGAAGGAAATAATTCTTTGAAAAATAAAATTAGTTTGGTGGAAAAATAAAAAGAAGTTGCTTTGAATGAAAACACCTCTTTGAAAAGAAAAATTATTTCAAAAGAAAAAGAAAATATTTCTAAAAAGAATAAGATTGTTGATCATGCTTTTCATGCCATAACCATTGATAAAAATGAAGTTAAATTTTTAAAAAATAAAATAGATTGTTTGAGCTCAACTTTGAGCAAATGTGCATTTAACCATTCTAGATTGAAAACCTTATTTTAAAGGAAACAAGCTCCACATGTCATGCACATCACCTACAACATGCATATGCACACTTTGCACGTCATGATCACACTCATACACATATGCATGATAGAGTGTACAAGTGTACACATTGCGACCGCAAAGGCCATTTAGCAAGATTTTGTTATGATAGAATAAATTCTTTAAATTTTACTAATGAGAATGTTTGGGTTCAAATAAGACTAACCCTCGTGGATCCAAAAGAAAATAGGTACCAAAATCCCCACCTTTTGTATTTGATGTAGGTGTAGGCTCTCACATGACGTGAGAGAGTTGGCGCCTTAGTGGTGGATGCACATGGACTAGATGGACACATATATTGTTGCACCGCTATCAAGGAAGTTTGGTGAGACGACCACCATGTTTTGGAGACTTGGAGTATAGTTCTTATGGCTTGGTAACTATCTCTAAACTCCTATTTTATTTATATGCTTTTACATTGATGATTTTTTAACATGTTCATGTTTTATGCTTCATGTAGTAAATACTAGTTTAGATATAGTTTTTATCAAAACTTGTGTATATACGTGTACAAGTAGTGAGCAATATTTGATTCATATACGTTTGCACTTCATGGTTCATTTGTACTACTACATGCACATGTATAGCCTAGTTTTGATGATTCCCTCATTTACACTTGTTTTACCTATTTTTCTGCATGTTTTACTTCATGTATATGTAATTTTTGTTCAAAACTAATAAATATACATGTATGCCTTTGAGTCACTTGCTTTCATGTAATTTACATTATGAACTCTTTTTATTTTAGAATATGTATGCATATTGTTAGTTTTGGATAAAACATACATATACCTAGAAGTTTGTTTTAAATGAAAAATAAAATCTTTATGATTTTCATATTTGTTTGATAAAATGAATTTTCATGTTTTTCACATGATTGATGTTTTTGAGCCTAATTGACTAGTTTCATGAATATACTATTCACATGTTGCTTGTACACTCACATTTTATTTGTTTTCTCATGACTATGTTTTCATGAGCATTTTGAGCTTTATCGATCTTGAGTGACAATATTTGTGTACTTAGTATAATTCATGAGATATATATAATTTGTTTTCATGTTTAAGGATCTTTAACTAGTTTTTCAAAAATTACTTTCAACTAGTTATGTATTCTTCATTTGGTAGTATTTTCTATGCTAAAATATTTTTCATACTCTTGTTTTTGAAAACCCCTACCAACCCTCAAGGGGCGGATGGATGGGCAACCATGTCTTGTATGCTCAAACTAAATATCTTTTATCATATGCATGAAAAGAGTAGATTTTTATGAGTTATACACTAATTTCACATCATAGTTTCAATTGGTATCACAATTGACATATTTTGTATACTCATAATTTGTTTTCTATATATGTAAGTGTTGGTCCTGAGATAATGACAATTGTTGGATCTAAAATACGCGTCAACACTCAAACAAAGATATTAGCGTTATAAGAATAAAGTACTTGCAATAAAGAAGATAAATCACAGAAAAGATAATGCAAACGCAAACACAAAGATTTATCTTGGTTCGGTCCTCGTGACCTACATCCAGTCCCCAAGCCACCCGCTTGATATTTCCTTTATCTTTTTACTTGTACACCCAAAATCAACACCTTGCATACCACTTGACAAATTCCCATTTTCAAATGTGTACAACTCTTCTTACAACTAAGAAGATCACAACACCTTATACAAACTCTCTTCAACCCGAAGACGCTATTGTACAATGCTCCTCTTTGAGTGATTACAATTGATCCTATAAGCCTTGAACCTGTATATGATCGTGAACAAGGGCTCTTATAGGTGGACTCTCAGAATCTTCACTATGGAGTAGGAATTTGAGTAAAGAAATGAAAGTGGGAATAGTTTTCAGAAAATCAGAATTTTCAACAGAGTTTTTGGTCAGAAAACTTTTGATTTGAATTGGTGTCTTCTACCTAGGATAACATACCTATTTATAGCTGAAATCTATAGTTAGTTAGGCTAGTTATCAGGCCAATTTTGCATATATAAACGTTGGATATTGTTAGATAAAACACCAGAAAACAGAAACTGTTCAACATTCAGAAACTGCCATTAGTCGACTTGAGATATAGGGTTAGTCGACTAGGGTAGGCAATGTAGACTGGGTTAGTCGACTACAAAAGATACAAAGTCAACTAGGTTAAGATTAAATCAAAGGACAAGTTTCTGGAAACTGAAACTAGTCGGCTAGCAGAGTTTATAAGTCGACTATAACTTGTATTAGTCGATTAGAAATACTGATAAGTCGACTAATGTTGATAAACAGAAAGTTGATAACTTTTCCGAACAATAAAGTCGACTATAGGACTTTTATAAGTCGACTAGACAAGGTATTAGTCGACTATAAGAGGAGTCAAGTCGACTAATAGGAAGGGTCAAGTCTGCTAATAGGAAGGGTCAAGTCTGCTAATATGTGGTCAAGTCTACTAATAGGAAGGGTCAAGTCTAATGATGTGTATGTGTGTTTCAAGGCTTTTAACATTCTAATAAATATTACAATACACATCCATAGCAACTCTCATTGGGAAGTCTTGATCATGTAAAACTATTGAATAGGCTTGTAAGATAGAGCACTATTGAAAATGGCTTCACAAATGTATCATCAAAAGCAAGTTCCAACAGTATGCTTTAAATTTCAAATAATATCAATTTCTATTGGTATTTTCATTTTCATACATATATATGATTTGTATGTGCTTGATTTACAAGATTTTTACATGTTTAAAGCACAAAGTATGTTTATACTAAGCTTGAATTAAATCTTGTTTTCAATTGGTATTTTCAGAAGCTTATGCATTATTTTCATTTGGTGTTTTATTGGTATCAAATTTACAATATACTTCAATTGGTATCAATATGTTTCAATTTTCAATTGGGTTTAAATTTCATTTGGTATCAATATGTTTTACCTATTTGGTATCAACATTTACCAGATATATATCAATTGATATATATGTTTCAAAATATTTTCTTTCATTGATATAAAAAGGTACAAGTGTTTCAATTTCAATTGGTATCACATATTTCCTATTTCATATGGTATCAAAATCTTGTGATATCTCAAATTGATTTGTTGATTTAAGAAAATTTAAAAATTTGTATTGTTTAGTTACAATTGGTATCTTAAAATTTTGTTTATGGACAAATAGTATATCAAAATTTGTTTAAGAAAAATTTGTATTAAAAATGTTTTGATATGTCTTGCTTATATGCAATGGGAGCTTAACATTTCTTCTACATATAGATTCATGTTGAGTGTATCTTATATTAAGGAGGTTGACATCTCTTCCTTATGTGATACATGTGTGTAGGGGTGCTTCACATCTCCACTTATGCATTGTATATTATGCGTTATGTGAGTTAGGGCTTGTCATCCTTTCTCATGTAATGCATGTATGCAGGGAAGCTAACTTAGCGTCTTCCTTTTCATAAATGTATATCGTATATATATCTTTATTGTTGTTTAGTTTTTACCCCTTTGTTGATGATTGACAAAAAGGGGGAGAAAGATTTTGGTTTATATATGCATATTTGAGTTTTTGCATATATTGAGTTTATGCATCTTGTATTTTTGAGAAGAATGATTTTTGAAAGTTTAAGCAAAAAGGGGGAGAAAGTTTTTGGAAAAAGAACTTTTGATTTATGCATGTTTCTCTCATCCTATTGATGCATATACATGTGTTTAGTTTCATGTACTTCATTGCCATATATATTTGTTTATTGCTATACATGAGTTAAGGGGGAGCTTTTTTGAAGCTTTACTTTAATCCATGCATATATAACTCCATGAGTTTTGTCATCATCAAAAAGGGGAAGATTATTAGCCCAAAGGCCCATCACTCTAGTTTTGATGATGATTAACTCATGTAGTTATAGTACTAATGATCTTGTGTTTATTTAGTCTCAGATTTATGATCAAGATCTTAGTAAGTGTTTAACTTCAACAAAGGATTTCAAGGCAAGTTTTGGAACTAGCACGTATTGATTCAAGAGCTTGTGCATCAAGACCACATCAAGTACTCAAGAGGAGTCTAACTCTTTGGATCAAAGTTTGGACTAAGTCAAGAAGGAGAAGAATACTTCAAGTGAAGACCTTCAAGAGAAGACTTGTGTCTACGTTTGTTTGGTTAAGATTTTGTTTTAGATAAAATGTAAAGGATAGAATAGTTGGTGGATTGCTCAAGTATACCATATATACTCACACACAAGATTTAGTTGTGTTTTCATAAAAGAGCTTTCCTTTTGGAAAAGAGTTTTCATTTTGGAAAAATACCGTTTTGATTTTTGGAGTTCTTATATACATATGTTTAACCAAAACTATGTTAGATCTTAATGTCAAAAACATAGAAATTTCATCTCATATGTGTAGTGGATCATATCCATACACACTAAGCTTTAAAAGTGTTTAAAATATCTTGTTTTTGTATTTGGAGAAGTTTTGGAAAAATCAATTCAAAAAAATACGGTTTTTGTTTTAAACCAAAAATTCCAAGTTACAAAAATAGTTCAAAATGTTTGTAACATGTTTTAATTTTTACTAAAACATGTTTGTTTATCAAAGTATAATACTGAACTTATTTTTGTAGATTTTTTTTGAATTTATGGGATTTTATCTAAGGTAAAATGACAAACTTTTAATCCCTAAAAAATATAGTTTTAGGATTCTGCCGGTCGACCGCACGGTTAACCGAGCTAAGAGTCGGTCGACCGACGTGCACAAACGTGCATGCCTTGTTTGGCTGGAGGGCCGGTCAACCGACCCGGTCGACCGCCGAGAGTTCTGCTCTCTGAAAATGACCCCGGTCGACCGGGCGGTCGACTAGCAAAGAGCTCTGCTCTCTATATCCAGGCCACGGTCGACCGACCCAGTCGACCGCTAGCCCAACGGTCAAAAATATGACCGTTGGCCGGTCGACCGATAGCAGTGCAGACTACTGATTTGGCCTGTAACGACTAGTTTTTGAGAAGCCTATAAATTGTGCTTCCCATGGACTGTTTTAGATAAGATTTTTGGAGAATTTAAAAGCTAGTTTTTCCTACTCTAATAAGTGTTTATCTCCACTGTTTTAGAGCCAAATACTTCCATTTAAAAGGAGAGTTATCAAGAGTTTTTAAAAGTGATTTTCTTGAGTTTTTCACCACCACATCCATCCTTATTTTTCTCACACATACTTGAGTTTTTCATTGATATATCTATCTTATAGGAGAGTTGTTGTGAGAGTGATTTTAGGTGATTAAAGTGTTGTGATCACCAAAGTTCTCATTCTTGTTTTGAGGAGGCGGACTTGCGGGTTCGCCGTGTTTCGAGTTTTAGTGAGAGCTCATTGTAGAGAAGCGGCCTCGGCAAGCTTGCGTGCTTGCGGTGTGTTGTTCTTGAGAGAGCAAGAGAGG